>CM035186.1:2152603-2178937 GCA_020233015.1 Callinectes sapidus | reverse complement strand
AGGGTACAAATGAATGGAAAGAAATCAGAATGTTCCACAGGGTTCAGTTTTAGGACCGCTGTTATTTGTAATCTACATAAATGACTTAGAAGCAGGAATAAGCAGCGATATCAGTAAATTTCCAGATGACACAAAAATAGCAAGACCAGTTAGGAATATAGAGGATACTAGGTGGCTACAAGAGGACATAGATAGATGACAGGATTAGTCAGAGAAATGGAAAATGCAGTTTAATGTTAACAAGTGTAACAGTATGAGCATAGGTAAGGAAAATTGGCCTGTAGAATATACATTAAGTAAAAACACCTTAGGAAAGACACATAGTGCGAGGGACTTGGGAGTATGTACAAGTTAGTAGTGACCTACGTCCAAGGCAACAGTGCATTCTAGCTAGAAATAGAGCCAACAAAATATTGGGTTTTATAGGGAGGTGTGTGACAAATAGGACTCCAGCAGAGGTCAGTCATTCTGAGGTTGTATTTAGCACTAGTTATACCCCATGTAGACTATGCAGTTTAATTTTGGTGCAAATATTATAGGAAGGATATAGAGTAGAGTCCCTGGAGGCAGTTCAGAGAAGAATGACCAAAATGATTCAGGGGATGATGGGAAATTTACCCTATAAAGATAGGTTAAATCGTCTTAATCTCCACTCCCTAGAGAGAAGGAGAGCAAAAGGCGATATGATTGAAGTTTACAAATGAGTAAAACTGATAAATAAAGGAAGCATTGAACAGGTGATAGAAATTAGTAGCCAGGGCAGGCCAGGACAAGCAGATTCAGCAGGTTGAAGACAGACATGGGTAGACATTGGTTCACTAACAGAGTGGTGAATTATTGGAATAGGCTGGAGAAACAGACATGTATGTAGTGAGCGCAGAGTCAATAGGTAGATTTAAAAAAAAGGTTAGATGAGAGTATTATGGATAGAGATGTACTACTGATTAATTAAAGGGGCTGCCTTGTATAGGTCATACTGCCAAGCCTTCTGCAGTCGCCACCCTCTTATGTTGCTGACTATAAGGGTGTTAAAGATAAAACATTGTGTAGATCTGTTCACAGACTGGTGGTGTTACTTCCTGTAGAAGAATTGTGAAGGTTTTATACATCTTTCTTTGGAGATGGGAGTGTACCATGAATGATATTAATATGGGTTTGTTTAATTAATTTCTTGGAAGGGAACTTGATCCCACCTGGCATGTAGTGTGTCTATTGTTTTTTGGCTGACGTGGCGGTGGCGGCTTGGTGGTGGGGGGGGGGGGAGGGCAATTCCACGGGAGGCCTGGCAGGCTGGCTGTGGCTGGGCCAGTCAGTCGTCCTGCTGCCGCTGTACACCCCGTGGATAGGTAGGACGGTCAGTGTCACCCCGCCAGTGGTCTATAAGTCGCATGGTTACAACTTGTGCTGTTTTGAGGCGGCTGTCCACTCCAGCTGTGCTTAGGAGGAGAGTGGTGTACTATACTAGGGCCACTGAAGTACTATAGACATACTATGTATGTCTTTCAGAGTTATGTTTCTTTCAAAGCAAGCTGTTTCCCGGCCAGCAGACACCAAGGGTGGGGTGGGAGGGGCGGCTGGCGTGGTGTCTGCCCAGCCAGCCAGCCAGCAGCTGGTTGCCCAGTGTTGGGTGGGTGAAGGTGGGGGCAGATTAGCTACTTTTAACCCATTGAAACGTCTCTGGTTGAAGCGATTTTACCATTCCAATCGCAAATTAAGACGATTTCTACCAGAAAAACTGTGGTGAAAGTGACTAGTGAGATTACACGAGTGTTTTTAGCATTCTAGTGACATATTAAAACGATATTTACGGTGATTAGCAGTGTTTCAAGAGTGCTTTTAAGTGTTGAAGTCATCTAATTACTGGACTGAAGCTGCAAGTTGGAATCACAGGGGCTGGACTACGATATCAAGGTGACTACAAGGCGCTGTGACAAGCCTTACGGTGCCAATGTTTACTTAGGGGAGTCAGGAGGAGGGGCTACCCCTCCACAGACCCCGGCGCCATCTTTGCTTCTCATTTCATCGGTCATTTTCAGCCTTATCTCTCATTATTGTAGGCTCATCTTGCCACAGTATGCAGCCATGGTAGTAAGCTTTCATATTAGCCATTCAGACATAGCTTTCGTGGTCAAGTTTAGGTTTTGTGAAGGTTTAAGTGAGATATGAGGGAGGTTCGGGAGCAAACCCCGGGCCCCCGCCGCCGCCCGCGGCCGCCCGCTAGCCGGCTCATATTTAAGGATATTTTCATTTATGCCTGGACTTTATTTGGGCTCAACAGTAAAATTTAATGCTTTCTATGAGCACTGTGGGCTGTTTTGAATGTCTGCCATGCGTGTGGGGGGGTGGAGATAGCTGTGGTTGGCGTTATAATGATCGTAAATAAGGGCGGCTTTTTGCGCCAAAATAATTGGAACGCCCAAGACCATTCTTTATTTGAGGCATTATCAAGTTCTTATTAATTGCCAAAGATAGTCCATATCAAACTATGTTTCGTGCGTAAAGCTCAGTGAAATCAGTGGAGGTTAAAAGTGTTTGCTAGCGGTGTTTATGATTGCATTAATTATTTATTTATCAGCCTGTACATGATTTATTTCTGCCTCTAGATCACTCTGAAGTGTTAAAAGTAATTAGAAGGAACTACTCAAGTACTTTGAAGTGGTTTTTGGTTCCTTTGAAGTCGTAGTGAGTGAGTATTTAATGTGTTTTAAAAAGGGTCATATTTTTATAAAATACTTTTTTCTAGTGGAAATTCTTTACAATTAGTGTTGTTTGGAGTTTATTTATGCTTTGGGAATTAGTTAGAGTATTTATGCAGCCGGAATATGTCCAGTTTTTTGGTCTGAAAGCGTTTTTTCGAAAGGTCATTTTTAAAATGGTCTTCCCTAAAATACGTACGTAAATATAGACAGTCAACATAGAGCACGGGCCAGGCTGTGACGTCATCAGACGTGACGTCACGATGACGGCCGCCTCCTGCACCCTTCCCTCTCTGACACTTACCTTCCAGATATATTACGATTTACTGTGTTTACCGTGTGTGTGTGTGTGTGTGTGTGTGTGTGTGTGTGTGTGTGTGTGTGTGTGCGCGTGTGTGTGCTTAATCAATAGGCAGAGTATAGATAATAAGTAGAAATCTCTCGGTATATTGATGTTTGCTACAGGACCTGCCAAGTACAGATCTGATATCTTGTTGCAGCATCTTCTTCCCTTCATTTCTTGTGTTGTAACCGAATCAGCTGTTTTTGTGAATGTATTTAACTGATGAACATTATTAATTTGCGTCTTCTCTCTCCCCAGCGCCTCCTCCACCGCCCTTGCTGTTCCCCGTGACTAGCCAGCTGATGCCCCTTGATGTCTGCTGGGCTGTGGTGAGACAGGCAAGGACACAAGGTAACTACTTGTTGCCTTGTTTATTTGTCAATGATTACGTTCTTTTTACTGTCTGACATCTGATTTCCCTAAAGTTTGAGAGTAAAGTTGCTATTATTCGGTAAAAATTGCTGCTACCCTTCCATCCATCCATCCATCCATCAGCAGGACACAACCTCGTGTGTAAACAGTCGTCCTCCCCCCCCCCCCCCTCTCTCTCTCTCTCTCTCTCTCTCTCTCTCTCTCTCTCTCTCTCTCTCTCTCTCTCTCTCTCTCTCTCTCTCAGCGACACTCCACACTGAAGTATCCCCCTCTTCTCTTTAACTGAACCTCCTCCCTCTGTCCTTCCCATGCGTACAATACCTACAACTTCCTAATTATTATACTGTACTCATCACCACATTGAACTCTTGCCACATCTAATCTCTTGTTCCAACTCATTCTGTGCGAGATTTCTTCCTCAGCGGGACTCGGGGTTAGAGGAGTGAGAGGGACAAGATGAGAGGAATAGGAGAAGAAACTTAAATCAAAGCAAAACAACAACTATTAAAAAATAAAAGAAATCAACAAAATAGCATAAAATCTTTCTAGATCAAGATTAATTAAATATGTCAACAAACTGAGCGGCCACAAGAAGAGGAGGAAGCCACGCCGCTTGACAAACCCCACGTGGACAAAATCATTGGAAAAAGGAGAGAGAGAGAGAGAGAGAGGTGGTGATGGTGGTGGTTGAGGTGTGTGGTGAGATGACTGTGGTGTGTGAAGGAGGTTCACTGCTTTTCAATGATGCTAGGTAAGACACTCTCTCTCTCTCTCTCTCTCTCTCTCTCTCTCTCTCTCTCTCTCTCTCTCTCTCGTTTATTGTGACACTTGGTTCAACATCACCCCAAAGTTGTTTGTTCCCCACTGAGGCTACAAATATATTTTGATCGGAGCCCATTAGAGCCACAAAGGCTACTACTACCGTAAGGATTATATATATTGTGATATGTCAGTTTTTGTTGCATAGGGAGAGAGAAAGAGGCTATGTATGGCATTAGCCTGAGCAGCCTGGACAATTTGCTTATGTTAACCTTCTCTTTCAGGAGTTGACGGCAGCTGGCGGCGGCGAGGGAGGAAGTGGCCATCCAGCAGCACGGCATTCCCAGGAAGACTCCGAGCGACCAAGTCAGCGCCAAGGGGAGGGTGGGTTGGTGGTGGTGGTGGTGGAGGTGCCACTGCCCCTCTCAACACACGGCCCGCTGGTGGAAGGAATTGATGTGGCAGTGGAGCACGACTTGATGCCTGCTCAAGAGGACCAACACCAAACACTACTCTGTGATACCATACGCCATCAATTAAACACAGACTGAGAGTCTTCAGATTCAGACCGACCTGTAACATATGAGATAATATTATTATTATTGCCAAAGAATAAGATATATAACTAAAAACATTTTTTTCAACATCAATACTAAAATGAGTAATTTGTGAGGCAAAGTGTATAGAAGAAAAGTGTCAGAAAAATGTCTACTTACCTTTTTGTGTGTGAGACTGATTGAAGGCTTTCTTCAGTATATATATTACTAGAACTAGCTTTGATACATAATTAATCTCACCTAACCTAACCATCTCTTTCAATTAATAATCTAGGAAGGAGAGAGAGAAAGCAACACACTAGAATATGAAATGAGATGATTAGCTGTGTTCTCAAGACTGTTAAAGCTGTTTATTATAATGACCTATTTCCTTTTTATCTTGCAGTAATATCAACCTTGTCTAACCTTATCTTATTCAACCCATCTTGCAGTGAGTCTTAAGCAGTGTTAGTAGTGGTGAGGGGGGGAGAGAGAGAGAGAGAGAAAGAATTTAAAGCACAATTTTTTCCCCTTTCATTTATTTCTTCTTTTTTTCAGATAGCAAGATGACAATAACAATAATAATGAGAAGAAAAGGAGGAGGAGGAGGAAAAAGAAGAAGCAGAAATCACTGTAATAATAACAAGCATTAGTAGAAGTAGTTACAAGAGAAGAAGAACAAGAACAACAACAACAAGGAAAAAAATAGAAAGGTATATATGTCATTCTTTCATTATATATTTGAGTTAATCATTTAATATATATATATATATATATATATATCTGTAATTCTTCTTTTAAAATAGTATTCATATATCACACAACATTTATTTACCATTTTAAGGGGGAAAGAGACGAGATTATACATTATTTATACTGCACTAGTATGTATGTATGTATTTTTTTAATGTATGTATGTATATTTGTAATGTATTTTTTCATGGATTAGTTTGTTATAAGCCAAATTTAGTCAAAACTGCCATAAATTGAAATAAAAAATAATTAAGTTAGGTTGTTAAGTTACATTGGGTTAGGTAAGGCAAGTTAACATTAAGTAGGGTATGGTATGATATGGTTAGGTAAGGTCAGAGTAACACTAGTTAAACAATAATACATCATTTCTGTCTCACTTTGAATCAGTTTTGACAAATTATTGGCTCTAAGTAATATATGTTGTGTGTGTGTGTGGGGGGGAGGGGTGTAGGAAGAGGTAAAGTGGGAAGGAATGAGGGATGAAGCCAGTTGGTTCCCCACAGGACTGAGCGAAGGTAAGACGTGTGTTTAGCGTTGTAGTTTACGTGGGTAGGTAATTCGTGGAGGTTTTGGTACAGTCTCCTCGGTTATGGTGTTCCTCCAGTATTGTGTTACGTGATGAATGGTGATGGAGAACTGGTTGACTTAGAATGCAATTTTCTCTCTGTGAATCTCTTTACAGTGCCTGTTTTTGGTACATTTTATAACATTGTATTTATTCCTACATAAATAATAAATCCATCTTGAATCTAAAGTTCTTTCACTGGTAATACCTATGGAGGAGTGCTGAGAAATTCTTAACCTTGGGGATGTTTAAGATTTATTACACCTGAAATTTGAAAAAAAAAAGTTTCCAAAACTTTGTGGCCCATATGTAAAAAAAATAGCTAAACCTTTCCCAAAATAGATACTACACACCATAAAGTATTTCAAAATGTACAAAGAATTTAACTATAGAGGCAATAAATAACTACAAATCAAAGTATTTCAAAATGTACAAAGAATTCCACTATAGAGGCAATAAAAAAACTGTACTAAGTCCAAAATACTTCAAAGAGTCTCCGGAGACAAAGCAGTGCACATTGTCAATATACATGTGCATCAGGATTCTTTAAACTTTTATCACTCAACTTTTAATTATGAAAATCTTGGGACAATTTTCAACTTGGTACAATTTTTTATACAGTACAAATAGTTTTTTTATACAATACAGTAAAAAAAACTTTAACATGATTTTTCAGATCCATGGTGGTAGGCCTATAGCCTTGTGGAGGGAAAAGAGGAGCGAGGAGCAACAGGTCAGTCTGAACAGGCAAATGACAGTAGAGTAAGGCATGGGGCGGAGTGTGATGTCAGTTCCAGTAAGGGTTATTCTTGCTGCTGCATCCACCACCTCAGTGCTGTGAATGTCAAAATGTGCCAGGACCTGGTGGTGGTTCAATCTGTGCGGGGGGTGACTTCACTGTGGACATGGCTGCCATCAGCTACAGATGTGTTCGGTGGCTTACACCCACTCTAGGCCAGCCAGCACGTAAGAGTAGTGAGATTGCAGTCCACAGTATAAGCAGCAGGATGATCTATCCTCTTCACAGTTTCCTATCATATTTAAGGTTCAGACTTGCATCATACTATTGTTTCTTGCTTTTCTCACTTCTCTGCCAAAAGTAAAATAATCTTTTCTTAACATAGGACTGCTCCCATTAGGCCTTAGTTACTGCTCTCTCTTTCTCTCAGGAATATAAACTAAAACTATCAATCACAAAGGTTTTATTTCAAAATATTTATGTGCAATGTTGAAAATAATGAAGCAACCTGTATGATTTAGACTAGAATATGCTGCAACTTGATTAATAGTTCTCAAACTGTTGTTTAGCGAGGCACAAGAGATTCATCCTATAATTCTACAACATATTAACACATCAATTTGTGAATTGGTGATGAGACAACACATTATGCACAAGTGCTTTAAGTAACAAAGAAAAGCTTTGGTTTCACTGCATCTCATCAAATTAGTCTAACATAATCCTACATATTTGGTATAAAACAGTATTAACATGTCAAAGTAGAATTAATCTCTAAGAATTACAACATTCATGCATGGAAAGGAGAAATAAGAATTACAACATTCATGCATGGAAAGGAGAAATAAGGGAAAACCGAAAACAATATAAAATAGTTTCTACAAATAAATACAGTCAGCCCTCATCATACGTGGTTAATATAGGCCTGCTACGCATTGTGTGTTGCAAAACCATATACAGGAAACGCATCTCACCATCTACCAAACTTAGTTAAAGAAGCATCAGCTCTGCATTCAACAAGGAAAAGAAAAATCAGGTAATGCATATTTTACCCTTAAAATATAAAGAACAGTTCATAAAGATAAGTTAAATTTGTACTCTTACTAACACCACCACCACCAGGCCAGCAATCCCACAAAATTACCTAGACAAGACACTTGCACACTTAAACAACATTCACTCTCCTAGACTCATTAGCTCAATAAAATACATTCTCCTCTCTGTTCAGGGGCAATGAGCAAAGAGGGTGATGTGTAGGTTGTGTGCCTTGTTTTACTACTACTACTACTACTACTACTACTACTACTACTACTACTGCTGATAATAATAATAGTAATCAGAATAATGATACAGGAGGGAAGTGGAAGAAAACTCGGGTGTAAGGAGTTAAGTTTATTCCTGACCTGGTCAGGAATAAACTGAACTCCTTACACCTGTGTTTCCTTCCACCTCCCCTCTCTAACTTGTCTAAATATCTATACAATAATAATAAAATTAATCATTCTTACGTTCCCATAAAGTATTGTACATCTCAGACATAGAGGAAACAAAGCCTGATGCCCACTTACTTGAAAGGTAAATTACATATCAATAAAAGTATTCACTCATGGTGAACAGAGCCTCTCACATCTACACACCTGTGTGATGGATTATTGAGTGTGTAACTAACTTAACAACTGTAATAGAAACTCTACAAGATTCTTAAATATAACAATAAGAAACCAAGAAGGAAACAATACAAAAAACAGAATCATAGAATGACTTCTCCACATGGCTCATGGTCTCATATGGCCAACATATATGGCCATGAATGTTTGAGTCAACTGTTGCATATGTTACAAATAGGATTTAATATCACAAATCTTTCTACATAATACCCAGTCTCTCAATAACTAACATTCAGAATGTTTAATAACCTTTATGGAATCTATTCTAGGTCTATACATAATATTTTCAGTATCTATCTACATACTTTAAACCATGTACTCTTATAGCTCTGAAACTCTGCACACAAATTCTGGTATATAAAAAATCCTTTGTTAATTCATATTAATTTCTTGTTACAAATTTGTTCTCTTAAGTGCGGAATGATACAAGAGGCAAGCATCAAGGGTGATTTGGTAATAGCCTTGCCAACTGGTTATTCCCTTCAGATGTAGGATCTAATTTCTCAGCCAGTAAGGGAAGGCTGTGGGCTTGTAGGTGTGGTGGTGGTAGGTAACGGACAATGGCAGGCAGTTCTGTGATATGTGAAGTGAATGTTTCTTAAGATGGTCAAATTTAGTGACTATTATTGTCATGGACCAGTGTGCATTTCAGAAGGGATCAGTTTTAGCCTTACCCCAGCAATCAAGGTTTCATCAATTGATCCTCTCACATCTAATTCTGAAGCCATTCTCATAAGATACAGACCAACTTCAAAACTCAAAATGTGGAGACTTGGATTCATATGTGAATATTTCAAACACTCTTAATTGTAAGTGCATAACTATCTACAATAAAAGCCAGGTTGATATTGCCCTTAGAGTGGGCATTCCTGTATCACAGCAATTAACATGCACATTATGAGATTCCCTCTATATACATAATCAAGGTTTCTGTGCCCATTACAATATTCAAGTTGTTGTAGTACTCAGCTTGTAAATCTGCAGCAACTCTTTAATCTCTGGTTCCAATTTCTGGAATGGCTCTGGCTCCACAATGGGACACTTCTTTCTGTTTTTGCGGCCACTGTGTGATCCTGTGATTACTTCTCCCATCACGTACTGCACACTTTCATCACACATCTCCTTGGAAACCTGTAGAATGTGATTAGTTAACATTTGTCAGACACAGACCATTACCTACACATCTATCATCACATTATCATCCATTCTCTATAACTTAACATTGACAAACTGCAATCAGACTGTACAATGACATCATACATACATACATACACACAAATCAACACATATCCAACCAATTCATCACAGCATATTCCAAAATTTATAGCTGATCATCCCATTCTAAAGTAAGCTCTAAATTTTTGCAACTCCAGCACACCTTGACTCTTCAATTTTTCTTGTCCTATTAACCAAGAACTATATATCAGTCTTCCATCTGAGAACTTGCACCATCTCATAGTTGATCTTTTATCCTTTACCAGATATTGGGAAGTTCTCAAACAGTTGTAGCTAAATAACATAGACTCAGTAATCAAGTTATTACTGCTGAGTCATTAACCCCTTCAGTAATGGGACACATTCTATATTTATTCTACTTATTATTTGTTGATTCTATACAGCTTCAGAAACTTATGTTGGGATTAAAATAGTACAAACTTCTTCTGACCTTCATAGACCCTTTCTAATGTCATTAAAATTGTCTAATCATGCCCCAAACTCCTGGTAAAAAATGTGTCCTAGTACGGAAGGGGTTAAGAAGCTCTAAAAGATAAGGCAAATTTATGGCTGGGGTGATCAGTGAAGATAGATAGATCTGATTCATACAGACTACTATGGGTGACCTTGATGGCTTCTTGAAACTTACTTTATTTTCTTATGCAAATTTCATTACTCTTGACATTTACATATCATCTACTGTTTCCAGCATCAGCAATCTTGAAGTGACTTATGATCAAAACTGACCATGCAATCATCCATCCCCACACCATGCAGACCCTAATATTATAACACACTTAAAGAAGACACCATACCACATGCAGTGAGTGTGGAAACTCCCCAGATACTCTCTCCACTGACAGGTGCTGGTTGAAACTTCTGTTGGGGATCAGGTAGAAAGGGCAGGCCGGCATCTGACAAGCATTGCGGAGAAGCTTGCACTTTGCATCATATCTTGAAAGAAAAGGAAATTAAGATTAAGTGGTGCAAAACAGCAGGTGGGATAAAAAAAACTGGGTCCATGATTGTGTATATACAGATAACTATGAAAATACATCATGGATTAACCCTTTGACTACTCTTTGATGTGTCTTTCCTTGATTACCAATAACTCTGAGGCATCTTCACCTGTTGCACAGCCACTTTCAATCTTTAAACTGTGTAGAAATTGAAAAATTATATTCTTTATCATCTCTAACTTTCTTGTATACA
Organism: Callinectes sapidus; assembly: GCA_020233015.1. Classification (NCBI taxonomy): domain Eukaryota; kingdom Metazoa; phylum Arthropoda; class Malacostraca; order Decapoda; family Portunidae; genus Callinectes; species Callinectes sapidus. The sequence goes on along the minus strand of CM035186.1, from coordinate 2,168,083 downwards.
CTTCTTAAGAGTTCCTGCATTACTTGTGGTGCTGTTGTTTCTTAGCAACGTGAAAAGGTTAAAAGCACATCAGAGGATGACAGCAGCTTGAAAATATGATCCATAGAGCAGGGTGGTGTTGAGTGTTGTCTGGGGCTGAAGGTATGTCATTACTCCATTTCATGATGAACCTCAAGGAATGCAATGACTATAAAACCATCCATTTCATCACCTGACAAATAAGCCATCCCTTTCTGCTTCTTAAATAAAGTGGTAGATGAATGGAACAGATTTAGTAATCCAGTTACTAGTGCTAAGTCAATGGAGGCTTTAAAAGATGATTGTAGGCAGATATATGGATGGGGATGATAGGTCGAAATGGGTAGATATATATTCAATACAGGAACTGCCACATGTTCTTATATTCTCTCTTTATTTTCAAGCACCTGGCTATTCTCACCTGTATTTCTGCTTGAAGGTGTCCTCTGTCACATCAATACCCCGAACTTGTGCCTCACTCACTATCTGCTCTAGCGAGAGTGGCTTCACAACATGCTGATGGGCACTGAGGTATTCCTTCTTCCATTCACTTACAGTGAGGTCAGAAATCTGTGAAAATGACAGGGAATTTATCACAATTTTCTCTACACTGCATTGGGTATGGCACAATAGAAAATGTTATCCCTTAGTTTCACAGTTTATGACAGAATACAAGTCAGTGAAATGAAATACACACAAATCCATTCACACCCACTCATGGGAGAGAGAGAGAGAGAGACTCACCTTCTGCATAAGATTCACCAAGAGAGTGTTTCCAATTTCTTTTTTCACTTGCTCCTTGATCACTTTAAGACAGTCATCATGGCTGCTTAGCTTCTTGCTCATCCGGTCCTTTGAGCTACGGTTGCTCAATGCCTCACATACATAGATCAGAACCTGCCAAACAAGGTAATCATATGCTGTGAAAGGCTCTCATTTTGAGGGACATCTGTGGTAAATGGGCTTTTCCTGACATTATGTACATTCTTATTCACAGACCTTTCAACTTGGTCAAATTCAAGATTCTGAAAGTTACACACTAGCAGTCTAATATGTTGTGAATCATTCCTTCAAATCATACCATACACTTGGCTTCAAATGTTGGACCACTGCTGTCCTCCTTAGTACCAGTAAGCAGTTACCTGTGAAGGTTGATATGCAGCCTTGACGGTCTCTTTGGGCATACCCATTTCCTCAGCCCATGTACCAAAGCAGTGGAACCTGACGTCTCCACAGCTTGACACATTTTTCAGATGCTTGACCTAAAATATGAAATAATATGTGGAAAAATTATACATCTTCCTTTCTTTATCACATAAAAGATCATTGTATATAGTCCACTCTTAACATTCAATAAATCAAGATGAAGATTTAAAAAATGAATTAGTATGTACTTTAATTCTTATAATCTTATGTAACCAGCTTACATTAAGAAATTTATTGAAATGGATGGACATACTAGACCTCTAAATGAACACTGACACAATACTTAACAAAAAACTCAAAAGAACAATAGACTTTAATATACACAATGGAGCAGAACAATTTGATCTCAGGCAAAATATACAATATCAAGAGACCAACCTAATCAAACACATTGCATAAGCTTCCACTGACCTTGTCCATGTTGATCTCCACAGAAGCACTGTCAAGAATGTGATCCTCCAGATTTTCTTTCTTCTTCAAAATGAATTCTTTGATGGCCTTTTGTACATTTTCAGGTGCATAAAAACTAGCCAGCAAGTTTCCATGACTTTTCCTGAATTCCTTGATACTGTCCTAATGGAAAGAAGCATTGCATATTGACACACTTACAGATATTAATATCTTCATGAGAGACAAGGTGGTGGTTTGTTAAAAAGGATTATTGTACAAGAGGGACTGCCAATATCCCTGAAAATTTTGGCACACAGCTACGCTATCATTTTATCAGCCCTGAGTATTCCCCATCATTAATATCTATCCATCGATGAATAGTACTCATTAACAGCCATCATTGATCCACAGAAACCCAATCCTACCAAAGTAATCAATGCATTGGATGAGACACAGACAAGAGTAGACAGATCCTTAGTAGTATATCACTTTTGAAAATGGAAGAAAGGGATATGAGAAAATAGCATAACATCTTGTATGTCAAAGGAGTCTTGTCCTTGTATGCACTTCAGTTATAGCTCACATTTGTTTCCTATAGAATACCAGGAGCCCTAGGCCAAAAAACATGTGAAAGAAAGCAAGTATAATGTGCAAAAGAGGGCATGTAAGAAGATAGACAAATAATGTATTGTGGCTTTAAATAAAATCCCAAGTTCTATCCAAGCTATCAATCTACAAAGCTGTTGCTACTGCTGCAGTTATTCAGCACTGAAGAATACAGATAATTAAATCTTAGATAAAAAGACATGAAAATGATTATGCAACTTTGAAAGAGAGGAAAAACAGGTGCCTGCTGAGATATGAGCAAAGCACTAAATACTTCAAGTGGAATGGTTCTGTGGTGAGGCATATATCACTGCAGAATAGCAGAGAGAGCAAAAAGTGGATCTAATGCATATTCTTCATTGGAGTAAATATCAGCCAACAGATATGAAAGGAACATTACAAATTCTAAAAAATTAATATATTGAAAAATTACCTCCCAGTAACATTAACCACACTTGCTCTTAATGTAGCAGAACATTACATGATTTCCTTTTCTGTTATTTCAGTCTGGAAGTCTATACTATCATCACTTAGATTATTAAAAAAATATCTTACCTGACTTGCATTCAGCAACCACTCATCCTTCTTCTTAGCATCAATCAATTCTGAGACAAAGAAGTCAGTGAAGGGTGTTGCATCTTTTTCAGTCACCTTGTTGTTAGAGAGACAACGGCCAATGTACTCAGTCAACAACAGAGGGAGAAGGTTCTCCAATTGAGATGCACTTACTTTGTCTCTCCTCATGGCAAGGAAGAAAAGTGGCTTGACCAGTGACTCACACTTTATGGTTTGTTCATCAAACTGTTTGACACTCTCTGTCATGAGTGCCTGCTGAGGTTCAGTCAAAATTGCATTTATGTAGTTTTTGACAGTCTTCCGTTCCATGTATAGTTCAGCTGTGGCAGTGATATTACCCATTCGTTCCACCACATATCCAGGCCGCTTTGCAGGATGATGATCTGACATAGACCTCACCCAGGCACAGGCCAGGGCAGCTAGATGGGCAGAGAAGTCAATGATATGTGGATTCTTGAGGATGCAGAAAGTGGCCATCATGGCATACAGTCTTGACTGCACAATACGTTTGAGAGTAGCAGCGGCAGCAGCAGGCACAATTGGAATGATAATGTTAAAGCGACTCTTTTCATCATCATCCTTCAGTAGTATATCTTTGTTAATGAAACCAAGAGCATCCTCAGAGCCTTCCAGACTTGCCTTCTCCTCAATGGCACGCTGGCTGAGAATTGTGAAGGGTGTCACTAGCATATGTGAGATTGTGAGTGTCCACACATTAATCTGTGAAGAATCTTGGACTGGGGAAAAAGCAGGAATGCCAGTCATGGTGAAGCTTTTTAACAACTCATATTTTCCTTCTTCCATCATGAGCAGGAACTCATCATCTTGGAGATCTGTAAGAGTTGAGGTCATAGTGATTCGACAACATTCATCTGGGTGAGGTGTTGGCAGGGCCTTTATGGCTTCTAGAGATTCACTGTAGATTTTGCGAAATTCTGCAATATCACTCTGATATTCCTCTGTCCCATGGCCACGCAACTTGAGGTTCTTTGTTTCATACTTACGACCAGAGACAGTGCTCTTTAAGATGTTGTTTGCAAGTTCAATCTCGTTCTCATACCTTCCCTGAACCTCAATGATAGTGCGGCTCATATTCTTGAGGGTGGCATACTTGTATTCAAGATTCTTGAACTCCTTCCTAATCAACCTATCTTTCACACCCGTTGTTTTCCCAGTATTGCAGTTCATCATTCTGTTCATGTTTACTTTAAACAAAGAATCCATAAGGTTGAAGGTTTCTTTTGGCACAGGCTGCTTTTTTCGGTGAAGTTGGATAAGTACTGAGTTCCACTGTGGATACAAATCCTCAAGCAAAATAGAGGCATTAGCTTCTTTTACATCATGAGGTATCTCCTTTTCTTCAGAATTTAGAGTCACCTTCAGATCTGCAACTTCCTCAGGTGGCCCAGGGTAATACATCCATTCACCAGGACGTATTATTGAAGTTCTACTTAGGCCTGGCAGAATATAACCAGCATGGTTAACTGTCATTTTCACATGGCACATACACAAATCTCTCCCAATAGCCTCCATCTGCAAATCTATTTCATTGTTTTCCTTGGCCCAGTAAAGAGATGGAATGGTGGCACTGCCATTGTGGAGGTGGGAACGAATATCAATGCTGTAGTTGACAGGAAAGTTGTCTGTGATACCCAGAAGAAATACATTAACTGTCTTGTTACAGGGTGCCTGCATCCTAACAATCTCTGTTTCTGGTAAAGGCTCACCTGCTCCATGAGCTCCATCTGTAATGATGAACACCTGTACAAAGCTCTCTTTGCACATTTCTACTTCAGAGCGAACCCTACTTAGTGCTGCCGTGACATTTGTTCCACCACGTACATGATCATCAGGGCTCAGATAAGTTTCAGGACGAAGGAAAGTGACTTCATCGCTGAATAAATACAGCTTGGTATTTCCTGGAAAAGGAAAAATGCTCATTGAAGAAGTCAGAATGTGATAGTTGCAAATGGAGAGAGAGAGAGAGAGAGAGAGAGAGAGAGAGAGAGAGAGAGAGAGAGAGAGAGAGAGAGAGAGATCACATGATTTTAAGACACAAAGGATTTAACACTCTGCATGTACTTAACCATGAACAAACTGTAAATCAATTTGCAATATTATGTGGTTAGCATGTATCCAAGGCTAACCCATTATCAACCAATAAAAATGTCAACTATATTTTCTTACCAATAAGTTTATCCTTGATATGCTTATTCCAGCTATCAATGACAGCAGGCCAAGCCTGTACCATGGAATAAGACACATCTGCCATTAGCAAGTTGAAGGTGTTAGCACTGTTTTGTCCTGTACTAGTAGAAGTAACTTTATTGGCCTGCAGAAGGGTGGAATACTGCCCATCTTCAGAAGCCAACAGGCGATAAACCTGGAAATCACTGCAGATTGAGTCCACTTCCATCGCTTCATCTTTAGTTTGCTCTGTTTCCATTACTGTACCTTTGAGCTCCCTCTCTTCTGTCATCCTATCTTGAAGTGAAGCTGTATGTTGCTCACAATCCCTATCTGTTGAGAGAAAGATGGTCGCTGAACTACAATGTCATACACTAAGTTGGTTAATATTTACTATTAGTCCTCCTCAGTAATCTATAAAATGAACAGATGTTGTTGTACTATACTCACAATAATTTACATTTATCAATTTTCTTTTGCAAGATATTTCTTAATCAGTCATAAAACCACATGACTTGTTCCAACTACCTAATCGCACAACATCAAGGGGTCATAGCTTTAAGGTATTCTGCTATTGATTACAAACCTAGATTTTTCTGTAATCAAATTGTACAACAAATTGCTCAACAATTTCAAATCTGCATTACATACTCAATTATCTGGAATGCTGTATGATTTTCGGGACTAGGCTTTGAAATACTGCTTATGACACATCCTTTCAGCCCATGTTTGGATCAGGTTGCACGGTTTCTAACACCAAAATTTATGGGCTGGTGTATCAGCAATTTTTGGGCCACCATAACTTCTTTTATGGAACACTGAAGCCATGCTACATGAATTAGTAAAAACCAGATGAGTGGATTAGGTTAGGTTAGGTAAAGTTTGTTTTGATTTAGTTGGTCGGGAATACCAAAATACATAGACCAAATTTTGTATTTCCTATGGAAGTATCAGAAGACAAACGACCATATTGGGCAAAGGCAGGATCTACAGTAAATTTCTACCATTTAGATAAATAGCTCACAAGTTTATCTCTTTTCTTTTTTGATGATATGATTTACACTGTGTGGCGTAAACAGCTTGACATTAGTGTGTGTATGAGAGGTTACTCCCACTTACTCACTAGCCCACTATGGTTTCCCTGACAATGATCATAACAAATAAACTATCAACGATCTCATGATCAATACACACATGTGAGCCCCAATAGGTACTTTGGATGTGTAATACAACGTCCAACAATCACATATAACTTAAAAACACACACAAAAAAAGACAATCTTCCTAACTTACCGTATTTGAATTTAGCCACACAATGCCCATGTCAGCACAATCATATAAACTTTTTATACACCAATACTATCACCACTGGAACTTGCACAAATAGTAATGAAAAGTGGAATGGTTTACAAATCAACTTCTTACCAACACAAGCGTCGCAGAAAACTGACGGCAAACTTGCCGAAAAGGGAAGGTGTGCTTCAGTGGCAATACGTATGGAGAGACATTCTCTCTCTTCCAAGGTTTCCATATGTCACTATCTCTACTTCTAATGGTATTATTTCTTTTTTCCATGCCATATTTCCTTACATCAATTACATTATTTTTGTATAATTCATCTTCCATATCAACACATGGGGGATAATCATGTAATATAATTATGTATGTCTGCAGGAGTGAGAAAATTAAGTTTAGTTATTAATGTAACAGTGGCATCCCACACCCCGGAGGAAAACGTATTTGTCAGAATTATACATCCATGGTATTAGCACGTAGTAGATAATTCTAGTGTAACATTGCCACTTCCCACTTTGGAATAGGATAAGATGCAGAATGTGACAATATTGAATTATTTCTGTATCCCTACCTGCTCGAATGATTTCACCATCTGAGGATGTGATTGGATAGTTGGGTACAACAGAGAGTTGCGAGTGTTTTCATCTATCTAGATAGATCTGCCTTTATATCCTTATCACTTCATTGGGAATAGGATTTGGGAGGAACAAGAAGTTACGTAATGAGAGTAGAAGTGCGTTGTGGCATCACTTTGGATGGATTAGATGAGAGTTGCGAGTGGCGTTTCTTTACCTCGGTGTCCCATCTTTATAATATAACCATTTGGAGAATAGAATAATTAAAGAAGTGTTGTATGCTATATATAACTAGGATGAGATCTAAGTTAAGAATTATATGGAGAGGGATATGCCAGAGGAAATTTGTAGAAGTTATTAAACGCGCACTACCCAACCACCATTTCCCTGTAATCTCTTCACCCGCTCCTATTCTAAATTACCTCTTTCTTCACCACACTGTCTATCCCCACTCAAGACATTCGGTAACAAGGCATTTACGGAGACATTAACCTACTTGGTCTTTACTTTTCAATATATATCGCCGAAGAGGACAGACAGACATCAGATTAAGGAAAACTTTGATAGTATGTGCAAGTATGTGTTAACAGATCTTATCATGAGCTACACCACCCGTTTCCCTAGTACTCACAGGATAACACAATAACTACATAATAATAATAATAATAATAATAATAATAATAATAATAATAATAATAATAATAATTTTCTTATTAAAGTATATTTTTATACCCTCGTAGTAGATACGTACAAGGAAAGTGACGAAAAAAAAAAAAAAAAAAAAACATTACATACAAGTAAAGTGACGTAAAGAATGAAAATGAACACTGTTAATGTCATATTGGTAAATTTCGGATACATAACCGTGGTCCACATATCCTTGAACGCCCTATTTCAACTGATTGACTAACTGGCTTGATTGGACTTTATTAATATTTCAAAAGTATTTTCATAATAGGAAAAAAAGTTTGATTTCACCATGAATGGGGAAAAACTGTCCTTGTCCATTTGAAAGTCAACTCTGTGTTCTTTTAAGTCCTTATGACAGCACAATATGCTTCAGGGTACAGACCCTTGATAATGAACTGGTACAGTACTGAGTGGATAAATAATAAAATGGAATAACATAAGATGGCCAATAATTAATAAGGCAGTTTTGTTATGTAAGCAAGGTACTCTATACTTTGTCCAAAGGATTTGCATACACAATAATTCTACACTGACAACAAGAGGTTACATTCCATGACCCTATTTTTTAATCAACTATGTGGTGATTGTACCATCTTACTGTAGCAATGTACTATAGCAATACAAGAACACAGGTATATTTACATATATATACACATGTTCATATATTTACACATTCATACAATGGCTGACAATTGCTATATCTTAAATTTAGAATTCTGAAAAGGAAAACCAATTGTAGTGACGCACATGTGGGGTTATAGAAAAGTGCCATTTCTTCTGTCACATGGAACTTAAATGTCTAACTCTCCAGACAAGGGCTACCTTCACTGAACTACTCAAAGCTCATACAAATAAAAACATTATAATCCTATGCCCAACTCACTCTACATCTTCAACTCATCATAAATATCTCAAACTTATCTTATACAATTTACCATAAAATCTTATTCAAATAACTGACATATTCTAATAGACATATATGATAGGATGAGCATTTAAGTTAACATTTTGTTTGATTCTTTCTTTTTTGACACCTGGTTTGCATAGATAAAGACTGAAAATAACAATTTGATAAGTCCTAATTTGATATTAATCTTGGATCCTGAAAACGAGGATCATCCATGCTAACCACACCATCAAGAGGAATCTTTACTGGCTCAGCCATTTTCCCCTTTGCCATAGGACGACCATGGAAAAGTTTCTTTTCTTTAGCAATAGACTTTTCTACATTGCTACTATCAATGCCATCACCTGAGGCATTCTTTTCATTATCATCACTGCCTATACTTTTCATCTTGTCTTTTTTCCGAGATGCACTATTCATTCCACTCGACAGTGGAATGATGTTCCATAATGACTCACCAGTCTGAGAACTTTTGTCTCTTTTGTTCTGTACAACAGTCTGCATCTGTTTGTCAGCAAATACTTTTGGGAGGAGATCATCACATCCACTGACAGCAACTTGGTCATCAAAATCCTTTGCTTGTTCTATTTCATGATTTAAAGGGCTTACTTGTACTCCTACTTCTCTTAATTGAGGCCCCTTCACCTGAATCCACTTTGTGGTGAGGATGCCCAGTTTCCTTGGATTTACTTGGATACAGACACTTTTCTTAATTAATTTAGAAGCACAGCAACATGGTACATTGCCTGTTTTTGAGGACATTACATCAGAGTTGCTTAACTCTGTGGACACATCACCTTCAGGGAGGCCATGTTTTTTTAGGTGATCTTGGTTCATTAATATGGAGCTCTGCTCTTTATCAGGACCATGCTCTGCTAGCAAAGGTGAAGCATCTTGGAGGGGGATTTTATCCGCTACTAAAGAAACCGAACATCTTTGTTGGCTATGCTCTATGTTAGAGGTGTCTCTTGGAGAATGGTGACTTACATTAAAGGAATTCTCATTTTCACAGAGATCATTTTTGGGAATAGGCACAAGACTTGTTCTTGGAGTACTTCCCTTCAATGGGTTAAAGCTTATTTCTGTGTTTTTGTCTTCAGATATTGTACTTTGCATGGAATTAAGACTTAGTTCTAAATTACTTTTTACATTGAAAGTACTTTCCAAATTTGCATGTGCATCTATACAATCCTTAGTGAATGATATTGTAGTGTTCTCAGCAATTTTCCCTTTTTCTAAATAGCTTAACTCTTCTTCAGCTGCAGTCTCCATAGAAGGAGGACTTGGTTCCACATTCAAAGCATTTCCCAAATCCATATGATCCTTAGTACATGGTAGAGCAGTATCATCTGATGTATTCTCTCTTTCAAAATCATCTTTAATTTCTTCTGTATCTAAGTGTGGGATAGCATCTTGTATGTCAACTGAAAGGTCTCCACATGATAATTTATCATTCATTGACCCTTGTAATAAATGGAGACTTACAGAATCCAGTGTGGGAGTTCCATGTCCATGTAAAATTCTTACAGAAGCAAGGAGGAGCCATTGAGTCCATGGAGTGGTGGAGCAGTAAGCTCGTCTCATTAAGATACCAGTTGTGAGCTGAAAAGTGCAATAATATACATAATACTCTCTATCCACTAATGTCCTCCTTCACAGCTAATATCCAATCGTAAAGAAATATGACATGCTGATAGTAACTTTATAACAAATATTATATCTACACATCTATGTACAGATTTCTTTATGTTCAAGGAAATCCTAATAAGTATTAGTTTCCTGAGCATGAGTCAGAAATTTTTATCACAAGCTTGAAAGAAAATACAAACAGCAGGTGAGTGGTATACCCAAGGTGAATCACCACTTAATAAACACAATAATGATCAATTTCAAAACTTGAGATTGGAATGGGGCAACTAGCGTCTCCAAAGTTTATTGTAGATAAGATGGAATATCAGATAATGTGAAGGGTGATACACATTACGACACTAAGGTGGACGTGAAGTGCCAGCTAATGCGTCTTCCATATTCCCTTCTTATTGAATACTTATAAGCAGGGCACCGCGGCACAATATGTGTATTGGGTTAGTTAATGGAAGACAGGGAAGTTATTCAAATGTGCCCTGTCTACTTATTTCGAAGCAGTGATTATTAACTTCTGCGCAAAACTATGATGTATTCTTACATTATGCCATGTAAAATGAAGGAGCTAATTGCAAATTGAATGAACCGAATGAATCTCAGCCTTTCCAAATTCAGCCCTCAAAATGAAAATAACAATGTCGCCTTACTCTTACCACTCATGTGGCTTACCCTGGCAGCTATCTCTGGAGTGACTCCCGGAGGCAGCACCAGAGGCTCCAAGGGGCTACACTCCCCCGTCTGGAGGTCATCTTCCATCAGGCAGGGGTTCTTCAGGTCGCCTATGAATACACACTCCTAGAAATCTTGATCACTAAACTCCTGACTGAAGAGAACTCAAGAGTAGCTTCGAGCTTCTGTTTGAGTCTCGAGGCTACTTTCTCGGCCTGTCCTCACCTTGGGATGTTTTCAATCTTCTTTGTTTAATACCTATCGCATATACCTACTGTTTTTCATGTTTCCCCTTTGAAACAACTATCATGTATACCTACTATTTTTAATGCTTTCTATACAATACAGCAATAATGATTTGCATTGCGTTCTGAATGCTTTTCCTTATTATTATTATTATTATTATTATTATTATTATTATTATTATTATTATTATTGTTATTATTATTATTATTATTATTATTATTATTATTATTATTATTATTATTATTATTATTATTATTATTATTAATTAATTTATTTATTTTATTATTTTTTTTATTATTATTTTTTTTTTCGTAGGTACTGCACCTGCCATTTTCAGGATTTCTTTTACAGTCATATCATACACACCTATTATATGTAGATATATACATTTATATTCATCTGAACGTTTCCTACAATAGTGATTTCAACTAGTATCGACAATTTCTGTATGGCATGATTTTTGTAGCATTCAGAACATTTATAAGACACAAGTTTGTGGGAAAGAAGTATTAATGCATGTGTGGTGGGTATGAGTAGCAGCAGCAGCAGCAGCAGCAGCAGCGGCAGCAGCAGCAGCAGCAGCGGCAGCAGCAGCAGTAGTAGTAGTAGTAGTAGGTGGTGGTGGTGGTGGTGGTGGTAATAATTAACACTTGCAGAGAGAGAGAGAGAGAGAGAGAGAGAACCCTCTTCTTCGCCTCTACAACCTGTGTCTCCGTGATGGGTGTGTGCCACTTGCCTGGACCACGAGTACCATCATACCCATTCCCAAGCCCGGCACGGCTAAGTTCCGGCCCATCTCCCTGACGTCATGCTTCTGCAAAGTGTTGGAGAGGATTCTACTCACTCGCCTGATGTACCGGCTTCGGGACCACCTTTCTCCACGACTCTTTGAGAGAGAGAGAGAGAGAGAGAGAGAGAGAGAGAGAGAGAGAGAGAGAGAGAGAGAGAGAGAGAGAGAGAGAGAGAGAACGAAAGAAACGGGAGAAAAGGAATGTTATCTTGAACAATAGTGGACATTCATCTTTGTTCGTCCCCGCTCAACTAATCAAGTTTGAGGCCGGTGATTAGTAATCACCGGCCTCAAACTTGATATATCCAGTTATAAGTGGTTTGTTTGAGATTCTCGCACCCAGCTGCTATCTTATCTATTCAAATGTTCCTTTTTAACTACTGATTAACGTCTGTTGTTGCTAGCGTTATCATTTTGTATTACGTACAATACAAAGCAGAGAGGGGTTACAATGAAAGAAATGTGTATTTAGCTCTTCCTCAAGTTTGCAGACGCCTTGTTGATAATTAACTGCAGTCAGCCTGTCCTAAAGCAGTGGTTCCCAACATTTTTGTGATCGAGTACCACTTGGAGGTCCCGTACGGTCGCCGCTTACCATCTAGTGGTACGCCTACCACAGGTTGGGAACCACTGCCCTAGAAGATACAAGATACCTGTAACCATAGGCCAATATGCGAGAACAGGGATCCATTGTGTTAATAACTTCACATACATAACACTCAGATGCGTTGTGAGGTAGGGCGAGAGATGATAACCGTCAACTTTATCAATACAATGGATATCTATAAACCCACCCACCTATTTCCTTGACTACATGCATGTTGAAGGAGAGCGACCAGATCAGTGAAAGGGTAATAAGTTACAAGGTGCTTGAGGCGGGGATATCGTGACAGTGCTTGAAGGGACAGCCTCGTCAAATGACGTATTATTGGTATACTGATGAGACGCTGTCTAGAATATAAATTGGAGTCATCTCCCCCAGTCACCTCTTCTTTCCTTCTTTCTTTTTTATATTTTATTCATTTATTTATCTAGTTTCATTTAGTTTATTTGTTTACTTACTCTTTTGCGTTTCTCTTACTCATGAGTCCTGTTTTTAGTCCACGCTCGTTGCCAGCATGTGTTAGAATATCATAAATCAGTCATTCACATTCTACGTATGTCGTTTACCTCTGTACTGACTCTAAACAAACGAATATTCTTCCTGCAATATGGAGACCAAAATGGCACTGCATCATCCACGTACATGATGTCTGACTTTCACCACTGAAGGTAACGTACGCTTAGTCTAATGAACTATGTAGATGAGGATGTCACACGTTTGTCTGTCACTATACTCACTGTTGAATCGTAAATGGTAATGTCACGTAATTACCGTGCCACACTGTTACCCCGAATTGTTTTATCCTGCACATTATGGACGGATTCGTTTGACATCACCAAAGGGCTCCAGTCCATCCATATATATGTGAAGATCCGTTATACAGGAGAAGGAGGTTCTGAGACGAGTTTCGGGATATGCATGTCTTGTGTATGTGTGTGTGTGTGTGTGTGTGTGTGTGTGTGTGTGTGTGTGTGTGTGTGTGTGTGTGTGTGTGTGTGTGTGTGTGCCAAGTAGCCAGCCAATCAGCGAGAAGAGAAGTGGGGGCGTGGCATTTTACCTGCGACCATGCAATAACAATATACACTCACCTTTATTTCTGAGCATGGCTACGTTTCAAGCAGCCTCACTTAGCTCCCAGCACTGAGGAACAGGGGAACGCGAGCTACTAGACGTGTTATTAAAAAGAAGGAAAAAATTAATATCAAGTTGGGTTTCTTGCAGATGTACTAGACAGTGATAAAAGGAAGGTGGGGAGGACTGACGCTTAGTTACGTTCGGCAACCCCACTGAGGAGGTGGATCATCGACCAGTGGGTGCACACTACAAGACGTTACTTAGCCAGGAGCGAAGTTACCCTGTTCTTGGTGGAATCTGAGCTTTTCACCAACTCTCCCTTCCCACTGATCAGGTACACAAACAGTGCAGTGAAGACAAATGAATGACACTCATGTTATTCATTAAAGGACATTTAAATTTCTGGGGTGTTGAATTAATGAAGTGGCTTTTATATATATCTTTCTTTTTCATTTGAATGTGCTTTTTTTATCTGTACGATTTTTCATTACTTTTCTTTTCAAGTAGAGGTGTTACTTGGGGTGAAATGTTCTCCGCATTTTATGATTTTTAAACATGGTATTCTTTCTGCTTTACTGGTCTTGATAATAAGTCTTGACATTCTTTCTTTTTCATATGAAACTTTTATTCTTCAAAACTGGCATAAACAAGGCATATTTTTATTTCTTATATCTCGAAATAACTATTAATTGATCTAATTACTTGTTTACTTATTCTATTCGTACAATGTTTGGATTCAGGTTATCAAAAGCAAAAATGACCATCGTGTCCTCCCCCTCCCTCTCTGGTTAATATTTACAATCATATTAATCTATTTATCGGTGCATTTATCATTGCTATTACTTTAAATTTCAAAGCTTCAGAATTACGCAGTTTTGATCCATGTGAATATTTTCTTGCTATTATCACTATTTCTATTTGTAATGTTATTTTCTCGTTTCCTTCTTTTTGTGTCTTTGTCAGCTACCGTGGGTTCTGGAGGCTAACAATGATAATAGTGATAGTGGTGATGAGGATACCTTTACAAACTTCAGAGTCTGCCGGTAAGCACACCAGCACTGACTCACACTCGTGGCACACTTGTGGAAACTGTAATTTTAATAATAATTCTCGTAACATTTGCTTCTATGTGATTTTTTCCGATTCTAGCAATTCTGGCAGCAAATCAATAACATTTCTACATTGTCAAATGAAGAAACAGTCTGAGACCTCTGTAAATAGTCACACGAGACCGAATATAATATTCTTTTTAATACGATATTTTAACAAAGCTCAAATTGATTTATTAAGGATATTTTCCCGATTTAGACACAAATCACGATTTTTATTTTAACATTCTTAAGAACTCGTTTGATGATCTCCGTGGTCTAAAATGCCATAGTGGGAGAACAGTGTGTCTGAATACAGGCCGTGGTGGTGAGTCGTGCATGTCATCGACCCATACTCGCTCATGTGACCTATCGGCATGACATTGTCTTTGTACGTGTAAACACAACTTGTCCTTCTTGCTTGTTCTTTTCTCTTTTTCTCCCTTTTTCTTGTGCATAATGGATAGGACAGGGAATCATCGCACCAGCTCCAGGGGACATGTTATTTGCGGATGACATAGTGCTTATAAACACTACCAAGAAAAGAGTGCAACAAAAGCTAGAAAGGAGGGTGGCGTTAGAAGATATGGGCTCAAAATCAGCAGGATAACGACAGAGTACATGGTTTTTAATGGAGAGGAGGAATTTGGAGATGTAACACTTGGAGAGGAGATATTTAAAAGAGCCAATAGTTTTAAGTACTTGAGGTCAAATGTAACCTCAGATGGGACGCTTGATTCAGAAATAAAACCATAGAATTCAATCAGGATGAGGAAACTGGAAAAATACTTCAGGAGCATTGTGTGATAAGAGGAAAGGTCTATAAGGCTGTGGTGAAACCAACAATAACCTATGGAGCAGAAACATGTACCGTCAAGAGATCCCAGGAAAAAAATGGAAAAAAAAGAAAAAAATTA
>CM035186.1:2096557-2150003 GCA_020233015.1 Callinectes sapidus | reverse complement strand
GAGAGAGAGAGAGAGAGAGAGAGAGAGAGAGATGGGGGTAGGGGGTAGTAGTTTTCCATATTGCACCACAAGAATTATAAGGATGTGATTAATTTTTATTACTCATATTCATGCTACCTTTACGTATTTTTGCATGACACACACACACACACACCGCATATCTCAACAAACACGTGATAAATTGAAGAAAATATCCAAAAAACAAAATAACTGGGAATAATTGCACAGTAATCTACAGGTATGATGGCAATTAAAATACCTTTCCCACACCCTGAACTGCGGGGCTGCCTACACCATAAACCACCACCAGCATCACCATGTTTCCCCTAACATGCACGCCTAGATTTGATCGCCTCGTATCTTATCCATCGTGTATTAAATCTTTTCATCCTCCTCCCTACCCCCTCCAATGATGACCCTGACACTTATAGATAGAGGTTGTTGACTGCATAGTTTTACCGTGATACTTATCGCCTACGTATCATGGAAGGGAGCAAGGTCAGTGGTAGTAGTAGGAGCAGAAGTAATAAACAGATCGACTTGCCAATATCCCCCCCCCCCCTCTCTCTCTCTCTCATCAGTCTTTATGTATGTTTTCTTCTACATTCTCCTTGTTTGTGTGTTTCTCTCGCTTATTTCTGCTTATTCTGCGCCCGGATTCGAATCCCAGGCGCGGCAAGGCAAATGGGGAAGCCTGTTCACCCACACAGCAGCAAATAGATACGGGATGGAAATCGAGGGGTTGTGGCCTCGCCGTCCTGGTGTGTGGTGTGTGATGTGGTTTCAGCCCTACCCGAAGATCGGTCTATGAGCTCTGAGCTCGCTCCGTAGGGTAAAAAAGGCTGGCTGGGTGACCAGCAGGCGACCACGACAGTGAATTACACACAAACACACTGTTTTTGCGTTTCATATTGTCATATAAACATGCAAAAATATAAATATATACGTAAATTTATCTGACATTTTTTTCTTAACAACAAGCAGACAGAGAAAGATGAAACAAAAACAAACAGGTAGATACCAGTTACATTCTAAAGAGTTTACAGTAATATATATATATATATATATATATATATATATATATATATATATATATATATATATATATATATATATATATATATATAACAATGCAAAGCATTTATGAATTAAGCGACACTTTTTATATTCTTTTACTTTATTCCTTCGTGTCGCGCCTGAGTTTGGGGCAGACATTACCCCGAAAAAATATAGATGAGACTAAAATTAAGATACATAGAAAAATGAAATGATAATGCTGATAAAAAATGAAAGTTCAACCAATAAAAAGTTCACTAAAAACTGATGATCAAGTTACGTAATCAGGGTAAAACAATGATAAAAATAAATATTTATGGAAAAAGGAACTTGAGCGCTCTCTCTCTCTCTCTCTCTCTCTCTCATGAACGCAACTTTTAAAACACTTACAGAAACACATAAAAACAAAGATAAATGACTATAACACTTTTTCCCCTTCGCAGTGAGCGCACAGAAAGATGGCGGTGCCCTTGGGAAGGTGCAGGCGTATGCTGACGCCCGTGAACAGCCTACGAGTGGGCGTGAGGGCCAGCAGCCACATCGGTGAGGGCGTACCTTATCAAAAGACGATGAAGGTAAATACGAAGGTGGATTAGTTTCCTCAGTTAGATTAAATAATTACGAAGTTAAATAATTACGAAATTAAATAAATACGAAGATGGATTAGTTTCCTCAGTGTTTTCCCTTTTTTTCAGGACCAAAAAGGGTCAGCGGGTGGCAACGTGCCTGAGCATGCTGACGTGGTGGTGGTGGGCGGCGGCTCTCTGGGTTGCAACACCTTATACCACCTGGCGAAGCTCGGAGCCACCAACACTGTGCTGCTCGAATCCCATAAACTAACGGCAGGTGTGTGTTGGGGGTGAGGGTAGAGTAAACTTTGCGTTGTTCCATTCTTTTCATATTTTCATCCAGTTTTCCTTTTCTTTTGTCCCTCTCCCACCCCCACGGTTTTATTTTCCTGCTTTAGTCTGCAATGCACAAGGACACTCGCAATGCTTCCCCGCTGCAGAGTTGCATCACGTGGCGTCACTTTAGCAATAGTATACATTGCGAGGCGTCATGTTGTGTTTTATACACTTGCATGATGTTACGGGCCCACCGCCACAAGAGAGGTATCATGACATTCCTCCCTAGGCACCACCTGGCACACTGCGGGGTTGCTGTGGCGTCTGCGGCCGAGTGATACGGAGATCGCCCTCATTAATACCACGCGAGAGATGCTATGTCGCCTGGAGGAGGAGACAGACATCAACCCAGGATGGATCAACAACGGTGGACTCTTCATAGCCTCCACCAAGGTAAAGGTCAAATACCGTTAACCACTTCCTCTAGTGTCCGAGCGTAGCTATACTGTACCATTACCGCGTCCTCTCTTAATTTAACCGAAGTTAGTTCGAGTTATCAATTCTGCATTTTTAGTATGTACATGTAGCTTGAGCAGTGCTGGTATTTCGAGGCGCTACGTACAATTCTTCTTGCAACCTGGTGTGAGAAATCATACGAATAAGACCTTGGAACGTGTGAGAATACTCGTATGTTACAAAATTCCGAGTGTCCTGCCGTTTTTTCTGATTCACTTCTATAACTTAACAAAAACTATTTTAGTGTAATAAAAGGACGAGGAACAGGAGAGATGAGAGTGAATTCTGAAGGAAATCAATGTAGTTGAATAGAAGAATTATTGAACATTTGACACTATGTTGTTAGAAAGGAGAGTAAATAAATCGTTACAAAGTTCAGTAATTGTTAAAAAGCCTATGAAGGAAAAAAATGCGTAATTTGCTTAGAAGGCAACGATTGGTACAAAAATACGTATAAGACTGCAGGGAAATCAATAAATAACTCAGAATTTCATCTTACGTAAATGGGGAAAAACTATGACAGACTCCCCCAAAACGTATAAACTTAATATTTAAAGATAACTAAGTAGATAAGACAAAACGTACACGGCATAGAATGTACAGGAAATCCCCCACCGAGAGGGTTTGGTAACTCCCTCCGTGGTAAAAAGGTTGCCTCGTGGTCGTAATGGAAAGATAGTTTGATTTTGATCCATGGCAGTTTCTTGGTGAGAATGAGAATGGTGGTTCTTCCTCTTCAAACCCAGCTAAAGATTGACTGCATGCAAGCTGACGTTTGCCTTAATGACACTTGTACGATAAGCATTAAACCCAAGCCTTTCCTCCTTTTAATCCCTACCAAAATAGAACTTTACATAAGAACAAAAGAAAAAGACTTTATAGGCATAAACTTCACTGGTAGCAAAATAATAAACAATCTGAACATGATCAATGTGGTCTTGGAAAATAGTCGTGTGGTGAGAGAGCAAAGCGATTCTGAATACGGACCAGAGAGAGAGAGAGAGAGAGAGAGAGAGAGAGAGAGAGAGAGAGAGAGAGGGGGGGCTAAAAACCTAACCACCCACCCAAATGACAATAAAAAAGAAATAGTCCTTATGAATGAACAAAGCTTAGTACACGTCCTTCTTTCCTTGATCTTCCATCTCAACCAATTTTCACCTACCGTAAAGAAGGAATGCTATTTTTTTTTCCTCTCTTTTTTTGTAGTAATGCATACATATTTATACTGTACATTAGTAATATTTTAATTTGGGGGTGTATTACAGGAGAGGCTGATGGAGTACCAGCGGTTGCAGACGGTGGGGCGGGTGAACGGTGTGGAGAGTTACATACTGGGTCCTGCAGAGACGAAAGACCTATACCCACTCATGAACGTGACAGATATAGCGGGTACTCTATATTGCCCTGGCGATGGTAAGCATGAGAGAGAGAGAGAGAGAGAGAGAGAGAGAGAGAGAGAGAGAGAGAGAGAGAGAGAGAGAGAGAGAGAGACCTATCGGTATAGGTATAAGTAGAAAGAATAGGCTACCAACCGCGATTTCATCAAGGACGCTTCACAATTCACTGTACCACTAAAACAGGTCGTAGGTCCTTTGTTTTATTATTATTCTTTTGTTCTTTGTAATATTGTCTGAATTTTCCTGTTGAGGCATGACAGAAACATCTGCTATTTCCGTTTTTCGTGTGTGTGCTCGAATCTTCGCCGTTTGCATTGAATTTTTTCTACATGCAGGAAAAGGGACGCACACAATGATGTCACAATGGCAGTCAGTTTCCTCATTTAGTCTTTATTCCTGCAGGATTTTATTTTCTTTTATAAAATTTAGAAGTTGCTAACAAGTCTGATTCTTATGTTTGTTATTAGTCATGAGTGAATGACATCCTGGAAACTGAATATGTTGTATATTCTAATTTGTGCATTAATATTATGAGTCATCCTTGTATTTGGTCTGCTACACGTGAGAGTGAAAGAATGGTAAAGTTGAGTGTGCAAGATAATCAAAAGTCAAAGCACCATGGAAAGGATAAAAGGAAGAAAAAACGAAAGTGTACACAGGTGAGTTTTTTCAATAGTTCCATCGCAAAAGTAACAAGATTTTAGAATCATCAACAAAAGAAACACTCTTGGAAACTCAGCTCATCATCTATGTAGCCTTAGAAAATAATCGCAGTGAGAGAGCAATGCGTTTCATAATACGAGGCTTTACTCCCACAGGCACGATGGATCCTGCAGGGCTGTGTCAAGGCCTGACAAGATGGGCCACGCAGCTCGGGGCACAGGTGTTCGAGGAATGTCCTGTCACGGACATCAAAACCCAGGAAACACTACTTGGTGGGCGGCGAGTGACAGAGGTGCACACTCCACGAGGTGTCATCAAAACCAACGCTGTCGTCAACGCTACAGGTAACACACGATCTAAATTTTAATAACTGCTAATTAACTCTTCCACACTAAGGCCATCGCTAACCTTCTCTGGTCCCTTGGTGTTACAGGTTGCTGGGCGAACGATATAGCAGGGCTGGTGGGCGTGGAGGTGCCCCTAGCACCCATGAAACACGCCTATGTGGTCACGGAAAAGATACCAGGCATTGAAAACATGCCAAACGTTCGCGATCACGACGCTTCGGTGTATCTCCGTCTGCAGGGTGACGCGCTGTCTGTAGGCGGCTACGAGGTCAACCCGATCTTCCTGGACAAGGTGAGAGAGAGAGAGAGAGAGAGAGAGAGAGAGAGAGAGAGAGAGAGAGAGAGAGAGTCATTCTTTCATAAGGCCATATTGATAGCACTGGTTCTCATGTTTCTTTTTCTTCCTTGTTTTCTTCTTGATCATGCTCTCAGTGAAATTTCAACTAAAATAATATAAATCTTAATTCAAAAACCTTGTACATCTTCCACTAAACCCACTCACACATGGACACGCAGTGGAAGTAAGACCACAAACCAGCAAACAGCCCATTTGGTAGGATGTACGTACAGTACAACAAACCACGCAATTTATCTTCAATGAAATGCGTCACTCACATGTGGCTTCGTTCACGCTTAACTTTGTCATAACCTAACAGTGATTTTTTTCTACTCCCTTCACATGAAACAGCTCGAAAAGGACTTCTCATTTGGTCTCTACGATTTGGATTGGGATGTATTTGGAGCTCACATTGAAGGAGCCATCAACCGCATCCCAGTGCTAGAAAGGACGGGAATTAAATCGACGGTCTGTGGTCCCGAGTCTTTCACGCCAGACCACAAGCCTGTCATGGGTCAGTAAAGTGGAGAGTTGGTGTTGCATCATGAAAAGGGCAGATGATGAAAAGTGGAAAGACGGGCATGGAGCGGATGGAAGAGAGATAGTAAAGGAGGAAAATGAGAGAGAGAGAGAGAGAGAGAGAGAGAGAGAGAGAGAGAGAGAGAGCTCCACTTTCCCTGAGATCTAACCATTCATAAAATTTGTAAACAATCAGATAGACAAAACAAAGTCAAAACCCAAAGAGCAAGTCATGACCAGTCATAAACCACTATAACTACCCACCACCTTAAATTCTCCTTCCACCCCACTACAGGAGAAGACCCGAATGTGGAGGGCTTCTTCCACTGTGTCGGGTTCAACAGCAGTGGCATGATGCTTGGAGGAGGCTGTGGGGACCAGATGGCGCGCTGGGTGCTCCATGGGCGTCCAGACCTTGACATGTTCGGTTATGACATCCGCCGCTATCACCCACCGCTCAACCGTGACAAGGCATGGGTAGCGGCGAGGTCCCATGAGTCCTATGCCAAGAATTATAGCATTGTCTTTCCCCATGATGAGCCTTTGGCAGGACGAGGCCAGCGCAAGTCGGCTGTTCATCAGGTGCGCAGAGAAAGCATCAAATAAGTGTACTACTATGGATAGAAGTAGAATATGGAGTTTAGCACCATGTTATTAGTAGATTTGACTTTACATAAAGCTGCACTGGGAAGGCATGATATACTATGAGGGAAACTGGGTATGCTGTCGTGCTATTCATTATTTCAATTCAACTGGGTATCATGTGTGGAGGGAAAGCATCTAGATAAAACATGGTGTGCAGTGCCATGATATGAAATTATTCAAATTCTCACGTAAAGAAATAAGATGAAAAAAGTTCTGTACCATTTTCAGTACCATATATTGTGCTGGTGTTACACTGTGCTGGCATATACTATTAAGTAATGTAACATGATGTACATTTTCATAGTTCACTAGTTCAGAGTGATCAATTTGCATCTTAGACAGTTAGATGGCCACTGCCACAAAATCACACCTTAAATGAACCAATGAATATATTTTGGGATCCATAAATTCCTTTCCATGTGGAGAGGAAGAGAAATCTTTCCTCAAATGAACAATGTTTTGATTTCTAACGTCTTTTCTATATAAGAGCAGCTCTGAATTAAGGCTAAAAAACATACTTAATACTGCATAATTCACATATCCATATCAGCTAACGTCAGAAAACAGGCATTTTTAGGGCAACAAATTCCATCTTCCTGTCCTGTTAACACACGTTCATCTTCACCATCAGGAACTGGAGGATGCAGGCTGTGTTTTCCAGGAGCGCCATGGCTGGGAGCGGCCTGGCTGGTTTGCCTCCTCCCCAACACCAGTCCTCTCCTATGACTGGTATGGAGCATATGAGACAACACCATCCCATGCAGAGGACCAATACAAAGCTCTCCTCTTCAATGACTACACCTTTGACTTCCCCTCTCATCACTATCAGGTAGGTCCTCTTAGGGGTTTTGTTGGTTTCCCTCTCATTTTAAGCTTTTGGAATGATGCATGGAAAGGAAACCAAAGTCTTGTTTACTTTCCTCATTGCAATCTCTCAGAGTGAGTTGTTCATTGTAGATTTCAAGGATGTTAAGGCCATATTCTTGTCCACAGATTCAGCAGGAGTGTCTTGCATGTCGAGAACGTGTGGCCATCTTTGACATGTCCTATTTTGGAAAGTACTTCTTGATGGGACCTGATGCTCAGAAGGCTGCCGACTGGATCTTCTCTGCCAACATGGCCCGACAACCTGGAGCTACCATATACACTTGTATGCTCAATGCCAAGGGTGGTGTGGAGGCTGATCTTACTGTGGTGAGTATTGGTATACATTTTCTTCCTTTAACTTGCTTTGTTTCTCGTGTCCACATCCTCATCACTCATTACTTCTTGTTCTCTTTCTTTCCTCATCATTCATTACTTCTAGTTCTATTCTTTTCTCTTAATGTTCTCCCATTTCTTTAATTTTTCTACCCTCGTTTTATCTTCATCATTGGTGGAAACTGAAGGGATACTTTACTTGAACTTTTCAGAGTTCATCTAGAGAGAACATTCTTATATAGATAAAGAAAGAAGGGACATTGTAATACAGGTATGTTACTATTCCCTATTTCATTACCGTTCTCCTCCGGCAGAGCGTGTGTGAAGGGGGCAGTGGGTCTGCATGTGATCCTGCCTTTGAGGGTTGTGGGTTTTACCTCGCAGCAGGTGGGGCAGCAGCACTGCAGAACCTAGCCCATGTCATGAAGGAGATCCGGAAGAATAAATGGAACGTCTCCCTCCTGGATCACACAGATGATATGTCATTGCTGTCCGTGCAGGGTCGCCACAGTCGCACCATCTTGCAGGAGCTGACATCGGAGGATCTTGAAAATGACTCCTTCCCCTTCTCTACGCATAAGGTCATCACTGTTGCCGGACACACTGTCCGTGCCCTCAGAGTCTCCTTTGTTGGGGAACTTGGTGAGTGTGTGTGTGTGTGTGTGTGTGTGTGTGTGTGTGTAGAAATTAAGCAAGTTAAATGATATTGCAGCTGACATAACACTCCTATTTCTACAGGCTGGGAGTTGCATGTGCCAAATGAGTCAGCACCAGCTGTGTATCGTGCTGTGATGGAAGCAGGCAAGCCATGGGGCATCACTAATGCTGGCTACCGTGCCATTGACTCTCTGTCATGTGAGAAAGGTTACCGGCACTGGCATGGTGACGTCCGTCCAGATGACTCACCCTTAGAAGCTGGCCTTGCCTTCACCTGCAAATTGAAGACTAACACCAACTTCCTGGGACGAGCTGCTGTAGAACAACAGAAGGCTGAAGGTATCAAGAGGAAGCTGGTGACACTTACACTGCAGGACAGCATGCAGCCTCTGTGGGGGCTGGAGGCCATTGTGCGCGACAACCAGATTGTGGGCTATGCACGGCGGGCAGAGTATGCTTTTGCACTGGGACGTGCCATTGCATACGGATATGTGACTCGGCCAGAGGGAGGCGTCGTCAATAAGGAGTTCCTCAGCACCGGTAAGTGGCACCTTGAGTCCATGGGTGTGAGTCTCCCTGCAACAGTACACCTCCGGCCACCTTTTGATCCCAAGAATTTACGGGTGAAGGGTGAATATGATGTGATAGAATCAGAAAGGAGCAGTGCTCAGGCAAATTAGAAATATGGCATCAGTGCAATGTCAGGTGCAGATGATTGGTTGACTGGGCAGCTAAACATGCTGAGTACCACAGTTTCTTGGAATACTAAGGTCAATCATGGGCAGAATGAAACGGACATGTAAGCCAATTTTTTTTGTGTGATAACAGACTGAATTCATAATAGTGTTATGTAATATTTTTCATTAAACATATGCATGCCTATTTCAATATAACCATAAACTATTATTAAATGTAAGTGTCATGTTATTCAAATGCTATTTTTTTTTAAAGTGCCACAGTACAACATAGCTATTTTTAAGCAAGCTTTTGCTCACTTATTGAGCATCGAGTTTAGGTGGCAGCTTGTCTGCTCAGTTATATGATCAAAAGTGTCATGAGTAATTTCCTTGTATGAGCAGGGAAAAGACTCTCAAATTTCCTTGTGGCCAAGAGGAGCAGCACTGGCTGGATGAAATCCTCTAGTCCATTATGTGATATTTAGTCTCTCTTGTCAGAGCTAGCAAAGGTTGGAATTACTGCCTCAGGAAGTTCCTGGAGCCTGACAGTTAGGATGCCTTAACTGTGTGGTTATTCTCCAGCAACCAATTTAAGTAATTATAGAAGCTGTTATAAAATTTTTCACCTTTTAAATAATATATCGACCATTTTAATAACCTTACCAAGAGAGAGAGAGAGAGAAAGAGAGAGAGAGAGAGAGATGCAGGGTTTTTGTGGGGAAATGAGTACTGTAAGGGTTAGACACATTAAGTAAGTGGTAGATTGGTAGGTGATGGATGAGTACAAAAGGCTTAACATCTGCACAAGTGTTAATACAACACAAAGCTTCAAGGAAAGACTATACAAATTTATGGTTTTCTGTGAAAAATTACGTTTTGTAACCAGAAGCTTCCTAGTGCAGCCCTGCAAGTTACTTATGTATTCTAATTTTTTTATAGTCTATATCAGCAATCCATTTTGAGATTATTTAGAGATTAATCAAAACAGCTGTGAATCTGGAGACAAAATAATATAGATGTTAACCAAGAGTTCCTGTTAAGTGTAATGTAGCAGTTTTCATTCTGTGACTATCTGCTGCATACAGATAGGTAGTGGTGATGTGATATTTTCTTTAAGATCTCTTTGGAAGCAGGGCAAATATACTCCATATATTCCCCAGTAGAAAACATTAAAATCACCAGCTTGAAATGTCTTGTTCTTGTGTTGTCCAGTCACTGATGTATCCTACCTTGTTTCCATAATAAAGTATTACTGAAAGTATTTAACATTTCAATATTATCCTCATTTTGTTGGAAAGAAAAAGGTCTGGTTGGCTAAAGAAGTTATGTGATTGGGCCCCATGAGGAATGTCACCAGGAGATGACCACAGTGTAATGGTTAGCATATCCATCCTACAAGTGGAGAGTTCCGTGTAGTGCCTGCCTTTTATACTGATGAAGCTCCAACTCTAATGGATCACCACAGCATGGGTTGCCATTATACACCTGACTGAACATAGCACATACCCTTCTGATGTATACATTGTACAATATGCAGAACAAAAGCATGCAAAATATACCCCCAAATTCAGCAGAATCCATTGAAACTTCTGCTGACCTTGCTTGACACTGGCTGAGAAAATCCACACATTGACAAGGAAAAATATAGATTGATGCACAAATCATCAATGGAGTTAAAAGAATCAATAAATAATTGAAAATACCTGATTTCATACATTGTTATTGCTCTGAAGTTGATCAATGATGAAAATGTTAAAATCCTATGCAAGTATTTTTCTTTGGCAATTAAAAGTTCTAAAACTAGAAGAGGAGGAGGAGGAAGAGGTAAAAGTGGGAAAAAATGAAAAAAAACCCTGCCATGTACTTACCAGCTTGACTAATAGCAGCAAGGCAGACAATAAAAGGGTTCAGTGGTCCTTCAATGATGCAGCAGCACACCTCAAGCCGTGGTGTTGACTGCCACTGTGTGCTCTTCCTCCACTGCTCATTCATAATTTGTTTGATCAAATTCATTCACACTCTTCCATGAGGAAAGACAAAGATAATACTTATTGCAAAAAACTTTTTTGGAAACATAATTTGTTCAAACAAAATCTTGTTGCATGGTAAAATGGTGTGAAATATCAGTAATAAACTCACATGTTACACTACTCATAGTCCTTGTGAATATCACTTAATCAACTAACATAAAGGCCACATTTACAAGGACTTTTACCAAAAATGTACAAAATTCAAACATCTTGGCAATATATTTTCACCACAGCAGTGACATTCACATCTAATAATTATCTATATATGTACACCACACATCATCTCATTACCAACTCTATAAATCTAGTTCATCCAATAAAAATATACTTACTGATCATTACTAGCAATTCAAACTGAGGCACAGAAGGCAAAACCATCAACCACAAAAAATGCTATGAAGGTTTGTCTTCTAAGTTACTAAAGAGACCCCTTGCCCGAGACGCTCCTCCCCTGCCTTTGGTCGCCTCCTGAGTCAGTGTTTGTCCAGGCACTTTAATGTTCCTCCCTGTGGAGAAGTGAAGCAATGGATGATCAAAGAAAACTTTATCAGACTATAACTATAATCCTGAGTTTGCATGCATGAAAGTAACTCTATTTGCAACATCAGTAAAGAATCTTTCTTATACCAGCCAGACATTCACCTCAAAACCTGGAGTGAAACAAAAACAAAAAAAACAAAAAAAATGCAATGACAGTGAATACATACTGTTTATCTGGCGGACGGCAACTGAAGAGGAAGCAGATTGGAAAAGAAAATCACCATCATCTCCTTCTTCTTCTATCTTGTAGCACGACTGCATATGGGACTGGAGATCCTCAGGACTATTCAAAATCCCCTCACACAAGTTGCAACTCCGGCTATTACTGTTGAGCAAAGTTTAGACAATATTACAAAGACATGAATAGTACATTAATATTGAAATCTGTTATCATGGTTTTTACGTATCTTCAATTGCATGGTTATAGATTACAGTTCAAAAGCATACATGTACTACAGTTGGCTCTTAATTAATGAACCAGTTTTCCTGCCTACAACATCCAGCAAAAGTGAAGTAAGTTTAAAAATCCCCAGTGATGCAAACTGAGTCCAGCAGTTCAGCAATTGTTTTCTGCTATAGTTGGGTCACTCTAAAGTGGCTGTTTGTGGGCAGTCCACTATATAACAGCTAGTCTTTTACTGTTGCCATATCTCTACAATTCACCAGCCCTGTCTCCAACCACAACCCAAACCCCTCTCTCTCTCTCTTTGTCAGAAAGAGAGCATAGGTCTCCAATTCACCTTTTCTTCCAAGAAGTACTCATTCACGTTTTAGATTACTGCCTTAGATTGGCAGTGAAGCTGGCCATAAGGCAAGTTTGACGCAGGAGAGCAGTTCAGGACTTATGGGGGGAAAACCCTGAATGCATCAGATGATGGACATCACTGATGCATCAAATAGTGGTAGAGGATAGCTTATAACTTGACTTTTTGCTTGCAAGCTGAAGAAAAAAAATTCATTGAGTTACAGTTTGTACCTCAAATTACTTGTAAGTCAAGCTGCTCATAACTTGAGGTTCCACTGTTTGTCTCATGTATCTAACAGGAGTGCAGAAGGCAGGAAGAATCATGGGAACTGCTTGGTTAAAGTTGTTATTTCTATGGCAACACAAGAGAAAATTACTCCAGAATTGTGTACCCTGCATAATGAGATCCTCTTCTGCCACCACCCTATGTGACAAGAGAGAAATCGATTCTTGACTCATTTTGTGGCAAGCCTGACTCAAACCCAGTGAGTGAGTGAGCTGGTGGTGTGCTGTGGAGTTGACTCCATTGATTCTGCCAACCTCTGGACATTGAATCCTGCCCATCACGAGTAGGAAAGCTGTTACACCGATTATAGAGCCAACTGTACATACATATAGACAGAAGCATCTTACAGTTCCTTGGATCTGTCACTACTGGACACTACAGCAATAGCTGATTCCTCATTTCTTCTCCTTGATCTTCTAAAGCCTTGGTTTGATTCTTGCTCTTGACTATCCTCTAACTCTACACAATCTGATGCATGCACCTGAAAAGGAAAGGAGAAATGTATAAAATTGTGCATTTAGTCACTTTTATACCTAGGATTTGAGCCAAGTTGATGCTGGACTTTTCAACATCTATTTCTACCTGATTCAGTGTTAAATTCATGAAGATTCTTTGAGGATACCATCTTTTTTACACCTGGAATTAGCCAACCACTTCAGTAGTTTTTTGCTGTTCTCTAACATAGTTTGAAGATACAGCAATGATTATGAAAGATAAAAGACTCTCAAGATAAGAAATCACCAATGATTTAAACCATGCATACACACACAAACACACACACACACACTTCATCTCTCTCAGAGGGAGCTACACTACTCATACTCACATACCTCAATCTCTTGCAGAGGGTAAAGTCTTTGGCATATAGGACAGGGGATTTTCTCTTCCTCTTGCTCCTCTTCCTGATCTTGTCTTTGCTCAGTATTCCACTCACTTGCATCCTGAATAGGTACATTTTGTTTATTCATTTATCATGTGCATGAAATCACCACAAGAAAATATATTAGTCTAGTTCACACCCTCAAATTTTATCTTTGCCTTAAATCATATTGCACAAAGATGGCATCAATATTATGCAATGCTTTGTTAGCAAACTAAATCATTACCTCAAAGGGAGGAGTGAGATCTGAAGAGTCTGGTGATAGTCTGGTAGTCTGATCAAGAACTTTGTCTGTAGTGGAAGTTTCTGAGGGAGAGTAAAACATGATTAATACCACAAACATAAATCATCATAAACATTCTATATTCTGTCCAATTCATCATAAGCAAACAAACATTTCAATGACAAACATTCCATCAACTAATGCTAGTTCCACATTAAAGTAGATATTATTAAGGGAATCTCTCCATTCCTCCATTCCTCCCTGAAGAGCAGAACTAACTTGTGTTGGTGGTGTGAGTTTTCCTTAATTTACTTGCCAAAGAGCAGAACTAACCTGTGTTGGTGGTGTGAGTCTTTCTTACTTTACTTGGGACTGAGCCTGTGGATTCCGGCATAGACCTCCGGGTGCCCCGACGAACCATCCTTCTGATGGCAGGGTGTCCCAGCTTGTGGTGGGTCTGTTCCTCTTCAATAATGCACAGCTCTGAGGGAGTGTTGGAAGGAGAGGCAGCTGCATCCCTCTGCATCTCAGGAGAGAGACACCGGTTTGAATCTAATCTTACAGCACCAGATTCCACTTGGCACTCATTGTCACTGCCTTCAGAGCCTGAGTCTAGCAAGATAG
This sequence comes from Callinectes sapidus, assembly GCA_020233015.1. Classification (NCBI taxonomy): domain Eukaryota; kingdom Metazoa; phylum Arthropoda; class Malacostraca; order Decapoda; family Portunidae; genus Callinectes; species Callinectes sapidus. The sequence continues at coordinate 2,135,816 of CM035186.1, read as the reverse complement.
CCTTCCTGCACTGCTGAGGTTGGCTCCCTATCTTATTCTTGGATTCTGGCACTGTGTCTCCAGTCTTCAGAGGGAATGAAGGAGAGATGCTCTGAGATGATGAGGGCAAGGGTGGGCTGGTGCGGCCAATCTCCAGATCAGAATCTGAGTCACTGGTCACTTTTGGAAGTGGGATGATGGCAGATTTCTTGCTCCTCTGAAGGCTAAGCATCCTGCCGTAGCCTAGCTTATGCCTTCTGGTTGTTTCTTCAATCCTGCTGGGGCCTGGTACTGGATCCAACGCCTCCTGGGAGAACTTTGCTGCCTGACGGGTGCTTCGCTTCAGTACTTCCCCCTGCATTTCTTCATTCAGTTGCTTACGCTGTGCTATTCGCCGCGGTACTGACTTGGTGCGGTCCAGGGAATAGTGTTTTAGGCGCCAGTCAACAGTCACTGGCAGTGGCATGGGAAGAGGTGGGAGAGTGCACTGATGTTTTTGCAGACAAATCCTCATATCATTCATCAAAGCAAGGATTCTGCTCCTGCACTGTTGTCGAGACTCATTAGGCCCCTGGTAATAGCATTTATCAGCTGCTTCTGAAGGGAAAGGTTGTTTTCGCTTAAGGATAACATCCCTCACTGATTTGGGGTTGTATACGTTGATGCTGCGAAGTATAGCAGCACGTAAGGTGGTCTTCTCATCCATGTCAGACTCAGATAAACCTTGTGTGGAATTTTCTGGCTCTTCAACCTCCTTGTCTGATGTGGTAGTTGTGATGGTTCTTGAGATCGCAGGAGTAGTATCACTTGTGGTAGTGATGGTGGTGGTGGTGGTGGTGGAGGAAGGAATAGACTTGATAATGGATGACTCCAAAGATGAACTAACAGGTGATGTACAATTCCTGGAAAGGTTGGAATCCTCTACAAAATATGAAGCTATATTTTTCTTGACGGAGGGTTTGAAGTTGGGAGTGCCTGACTTCTTTCCTGAGGTATGAGTACTGGCACCTTTTGAAGAAGGGGAGCTTGAAGGAGACACATTACTGAAGAAAAGAGAGTCTGGATTATAGATGACTGTTTCTTCAGATAAATTAGGTGAATTCAAAATTGAAGAAATAGAATGCTTTTGTAGGGAATCTTTTTTAGTTGTAGGGGAACTATGAAGAGAAGTATTCTTTGTATGAGAAAGAGTAAGATTGTTTGTAGTTGGTGCAGCACTCCCAGATGATGTCTGCTTTTCTTCAGAGGATAAGATGATATTCTTCTTTTGGGAAATGGTGCGACTGAGAGGAACCAGAACCACCCGAGGTTTTTTATATTGTACCTTTTGGGATTTATGCAATGGTGACACTGGGCTTGGGTCACTGTCATCATCTGACATCACTGTGGAGCTGATGGTGCTAGTGGAGGTTGCTCTGGTCTTGCCAATAGCAGGAGAAGATATCATTGGGGAAGAGTGTGGTTGGCTAGAAGGAGTAGGACCAATTTCAACATTTTCATGGGCCTTTCTCTTGCCTACCTTATGGGCTTCCACTCCTCTGCTGGGAAATTCATTACTGGTCTTGATAACCTGACACTCGGGATCATCCACTTCCTCTTGTGGCAGAAGGACAAGGTCTTCATCTTCATCCTCAGCCTGAGTGTGCCGTTTGGCCACATGATCACTTGCAAACTTGATGACTGATGCTACACTTGACTTGAGGGTTGATGAAGGACCTGGTTCAGCCTCTTGTTGTGTGTGTTGAGCTGCTGATCTCACTACAACTTCCTCTTCTACATCCATCTCTTCCCTGCTACACCTGCTACTACCACCACTTTCCTGTACACCAAGGAAGAACTGTTATCTATCTTTTCTGTTCATGTCTTAATATACATTTTCATGTATCCTGTTTTTAACCCCCATTGTCACTTGCCTAAATTTGTATTCATGATCTGAATATATTCAGTTTCCCTTTTATCCCTTTCCTTTCCTATCATTAGAATCTCATTCCTTCAAGTAGAGTACCAAAACTTTCATGCTCTGCTCCTTTCCTTTCATCCCATTCCTTTCTTTCCATCCTCTCTTTCCCTTATCACCTTTTGAATGGAGGATCTACTGAGAGTCTCCGCCATTATCTTCTGCTCCTGCCTTTGGAGGTTTTTCCGTTCTTCTTCTTCCATGCGCGCTGTTTCCCGCGATTCTTCCAGGAACTGCAGCAACTGAGCCTTTGTCTCATGGTTGAGGCCTTCTTCATACATGCCTGCCTCTGAAGACAGACAATACATCTTTTACTGGTAAACTAATTAGTTAAAGCATCATACAACATGACTCTGGTTCTTTTAATTAATCTGGTTAAGTAATAAACACACACACACACACACACACACACACACACACACATATATATATATATATATATATATATATATATATATATATATATATATATATATATATATATATATATATATATATATATAATTTTTTTTTCTCTGGAAAATCAAGTGGTTTCAATGCAAATAAAAGAAAAACTGACAACTATAGCAAGTAATTATCAGCCAGACTGATAACCACTATAAGATTAATACAAAAAGAGTCAGAGTCACAATACAGGACAAAATCTTATCCATAAAGCCATGGGCCAGGCCAATCTGCTGTACAACTTCCTGGCTTGACCCACCATCATTAAACACTACACTATGAAGGTATGTGGTTTTTCAAGCTCTCTATGTCCTTGCCGCAAGCCACAAGCAAGGTATCGCCAAATTTTAAAAGAGAAATAAGGTAACAACTTCATATTAATTTCTTGGTCTTGCTGGTCAGGTTATGTAAGAGAAGGATAATTTGGTTGAATTTGAGTATGTTATCAAAAGTTAAGCCACAATCAACATAGAATAATTTCTCAAGAGGCAGAATCTACACCTGAAGCAAGCTCTCTCTCAAAATAACCGAGTCAACTCTCTTTTCCCTGACTCTGATCTCCATTGCCTCTTCCTATATGAAGCAAACTGGGATCACTTAGAAGAGTGGTGCCATGGAAACTCACACCATCAGAGGATTTACTGGATTTGGTTTCTAATCTCATTAAATACAGTGAACCTATTATGTGACGAAGTATCCATTGTCTAAAATAACTTAAGTAAATAATCATCACTTTATGGGATTTGCTCTGCTGACACCTTGTGGACGGTGGAATCGACGACCAATACAAACATATAAAGCCCCATGTTTTGAATCATTAACAATGGTCTTGAAGGCAACAAACGAAAGCCCTGAACACTTGCACACCATGAGCCCAAACAAAAGACATCTCATACTACAAGCAGTCTTCATAACCAACGTTTATATTAGAAGCACCACAAGGAACAGCATCAGAGTTCCCGTGTCTCTTCTTACCTCTCAGCCGATTGTCTATCTCCTCCTGCCTCTTTCTGTATTGTTCCCGCTTAACCTCAGCATTCCTCTGCATTTTGCTGCCTCCCCGATGTCTTCCTCCACTGAAAAGACACGCACACACACGTAATGACGATGTGTCTCAATGGTCTTATGTTTTCCGCGGTACATAGGGAAAATGTTGACGCTGATGATGGCGATGATGGTTATCTTGCGGGATTTTGACACTCGGGCGGGGACTCAGTTCAAAAGTCTGTTTCACTAGAATTCATTTTAATACCATGGTATGAGTTGAAATGTTAACGTTTCTAATTTATGTTTTTACGAGAAGAGAGTAATTGTAGAGGAAGGATAAGAGAAAAAAATCCACCTGTACTGATTACCGTCAGCTACTGTCAAATAAACTGCATTGAAAAGTAAGGCTGCTTGTCAGTTTTTTTTTTTTTTTTATAATCACCTTTATAATCTAATTGTAATTTGCTTTTAGTAGCATTTATAGTCATTAATTGCCGTCAACTACCGTCAACAAAATAACTGTTTTCATAAGTAAAGTATTGTTGCGGCGGCGCTTAGTGTGAAGATAGCGTTGGCAATGCTACCAGATTGGCAATGATGACATTGGTGCAGAAGTGGTAATGAGGGCCTGAGTTTGCGGCCAGGTGGATATTCTGTGCCTGATTGGCCAGTAGAAGGGACGCGACTAGGACGCGGCTAGAGGGGCGACTCAAGGGAAAGGGGGGCTGTTGTCAGCAAACAGTTTCGGCCCGCGGGCGGCGACAGGACTCCTGTCGCCGCCCGCCGGACCCGGCACTCCTGTCACAGGAGTGCCAGTGAGGGGAGAGAAGAGAGAGGAAGAGGTTGGGGCCCAGTGAGGTGAGAGGACGCGAGCCTGCCCCGCTCTCCCTGAGGATGAGAGCGCCTGCCTGTCTTCCTGAGGACGTGATCCTGCCCTGTTTGTGTTGTGGTATAAGTACTGTGTGTCATCCTGTATTAACTCTTGTGTGCCAGTAAAGTAAGGAAGTTGTGCCTTGCCTTTAACTGTATTCCTGCCTCTCTGAGTAAGTCTGGGGTCTGTGGGTCTGTACCTCGCTTCCCTCGCTAGCCACGAATCTTCGCCGAGAAGTGTCCCTGTCTGTGTATGCTGCCGACCCCGTCCTGTATGCTGTCCTGAGGGTGACGCTGTTGGTATTTGGTAAGAAGAGTGTACCTGTCGTCGCCATGGAAGCTGTGTGTTGGTGTGTGTGGACGGGGGGGCCAGCATAACAGTATGATTCCCTGAAGCTTATTGTTACCATCATTATATTTTCTTAATGTAAAAGGATGACTAGCTTACTCCAATCTAAGCCTAGATATATAAAGGAAATAAAGAGAAATTAAGGCATGGAGTCAGGATGGAGTGCAGTTGCCAGCCCAGTAGGTATGAGTGCGAGTATGACTACTGTGGGATAATGAGAAGAGTAGGCTGGAAATTATACATATAACTTAGACTTATATGTATCCTTATTGTACGTTCATAAATACGTACATCTTATTTACTTTGTTTGTTGGCGCGCGCGCGTCTCTCTCTCTCTCTCTCTCTCTCTCTCTCTCTCTCTCTCTCTCTCTCTCTCTCTCTCGAACCACGGATAATTCTGTTTTACCTGCAGATTAAGATATTCTTTCTTCCGATGCAAGGAAAACTGATAAATTATTCCCCACGTTTCATTTCCTTTCGCGTGAAATAAGTAGTCGCTGGCTCTTGCCGCCATACGCACGGCAGAATAAAAATAAATAAATAAAATAACAAACGTATGGAAATGCACAGATTTCAATTCATGGTCTATGAAAGTGCTTCAGTTCATTTTAAAATTAACGAATTAATTTCTACCAGAGTCAAATAATCATGGATATCTACACACGAATGGCAGCAGCACAGGGACTCTATCTAGCGGCGAGTGTGGGAGACAGTCACCAACACAGCCAAACACAAGTTCAAAAGGAAGGACGTTGGTAGTCTTGGACTGTTGGACCATTTTCTAGGCGACGCCGCGACAGACAGTGAGCCTTCCTTGCTGCTTCAGATGTAGCATATGGTAAGGTGTCCTGCACTAGTTAACGCCTTTGTTTTAGGTTATGAAGAAGAACATGTCTAGCTTCTCAGTCACCAGTCACTTCATTACCAAAACATTTGCCTCCCCAGAAATGTGTTGTTGCTCAATATATGCAATATTAGTTATGCAGTGTGTGTGTGTGTGTTGTATGGAGATAACCTTGCCTTACAAATTTCTTGAGTGAGATTGGTTTCTGGATAAATGTATGTTTATTTCTTGTGTTACTATGATGGACGCAGTGAAGAGATTTTCTCCTAATATTGTTGACTACTCTGCCATCTTCAGCGGTGTGCCTCGTGCCAGTCTGATACTGGGTCGGACCAGTTAAGTCAGCAGGAATGAGGGGCTGAGTTGTGTGCCTTTAGAAAAATTCACACAACTATTGAAAGTAACTAGCAGGACGAAGGGTTCCCCAGGGCCAGCATCAAATCATTCTAGACGAGCACAGTACTTCTTGAAAGGTCAGCTATGGGCATTTATTTATAGATGTGTATCTACTATATATATTTGAATGTTATCCCTAATGTTAGTAGTTCATATGAGTGCTGCACTTGTCCCTGAAAGCTAATACCCTGAATGTGTATAAAGGAGAAGGGGATTGTTTGGGATTTTGGCATGTTAGGATAACTTGAGTGGCACTTGGGCAACAACTGGCCCTCAGGAGCACTACAGGGATAACATATCGAGACGCTTGACTTGGTGTTTAGGAGTTAATCAAGTAGGGTTAAGTATACCCATTAAGTTATGTTAAGGTTAGTACTTGTAAGGTATAGGCAGTAAGTTCATTAGTATTAAGGAAGTTAACTACTGGTTTATGATTGGGTATACTTGCATGGTGAACATAAGGAAGAGTTGTGTAGTTGAATGGTAACAACTATAAATGTGGAATAAATTAATTTGTATTTTTCTAAATGTTCTTATCCCCACACTAATAAGTCAGTATCAAAAATATCTTTAACCAAAGGAATAAATGTGATCTATAAGGCTACACATATTCACCTCAGGTTTAATTTTTGATTTAACCTAATCCAACTTAACTAACTTGGTAAAAATGGATAAAGGCATTAATCTGACATTAAGTAATTAGGATAGCATCAATGGTTGTATTGTGATGCCTAGAAGACAAAATAAGCACTTATGACCATTGGAAAAGAATTCCATTGATTTCAGGGAAAAATCCCCAGACTCGGGAATTTTTCTAAGTGCAAGGATTTTCATGTTTTACACATTTACAGCCATTGATGCATTCTATTTAAACCCAACCCTTAACTAAACCTGACCTAAGCTGACAGCTGTTCCAACTTAATTATGGGATTTTTGTGTTCTATGCAAAAACTTATTTATTTGCATTATTACTAAGTAAATGATGTTTATTAATTTATTGATTAGGTTAGGTTAGAGATTGTGTACTACACAACTAAGGGTCTGCCCAATAACCCCTGACCTGGCCAAGGAATTGAACCCAGGACCTGGATTTGTGTTTACTTTGATTGTCCCTCTGGCTATCCTACCATGGCTTATTTGTTATACATTAATGTTGGTTTCTCAGCATTTTAACTTTGTTTTAAAAGAATATTACATTCACCACATCTTATACCAGTACACAAGTACTAATATTCTCAAACTTCAGCAGCAGTGAAGTCACTGTAGCAACAGTATGGATGACTCGCTGGACTTCCTCAAAGATGACGCCACACCTCGCACCCTTTTGCGCCGCTTCATGGCAGTGGCGGATGTGGAGGAAACTCCACTTCCCTTCAAAACCCGAGGAGCTGCAGCAAAGAATGCCTCCTCTCAGGAGACTGAGAGTGGTACCAGGAAGAGAAGATCTACCAGAATGAGCAAAGGTGAGATAATTGATTCTCAGGAAGCATAGAATCTGTTTAGCTCCTCAAATAAATCTTTTGCTGTATTTGTTACCTTATTAGTGATAATTAAAGGGACATCATTGATATATTTCTTCTAAATTATAAGGTATATAAAAGTAAATCTGTTGTACTTCCATGTTTAAAAGTAAAGGTGTATTCCTGAATCACTTGATACAATAATATAAAGCTATAGCTTATTTATTTAATGTATACTGTAAAATATTCTGCTAAACATCCAAGATAGTTTATTCCTGTCCTTTTTTCCATGTACTAATTAAATACTTCATTGTCTTCCAGGAGAGCAAAGCATGTCCCGTGAAGTACTCCGCCAGCAGGCAAAGCAGTCTTCATCCTTCATGGACCAGACCCTCAATGCGAGTGTTATTCAGGGTGCCAACCAAACATATGCCAACATTGTTCCTCAAGATAGTGACTCCTCTGCTTCCCTGGTCACAAGTTTTGATATGGAGAAAGCAGCAAAATGGCAGAAGAAGAAGAAGAAGAAAAAGTTGGAGGATGCATCAGTTTTACCTGAAAAGGTGCCCAAACCTCCAGCAAAAAAGAAAATTAAGAGGAAAAGTCTCTCATCAACTAGTACCACTAAAGAAGAAACTTTAAGTGAAAAATGGAGATCTGGGAAAGAGGCTTCTGACACTACTGCCAAGGAAGTCCAACCTGATGAACCACAGAATCAAAATACAAAATCCTCTGCAGAAGCAAATACAGCAGCAAATGAGTCTCAGGCCAGCCTACCAAGCATTGAATCATCTATGGCAGGAGGAGATAAAATTACGTCTGACATTTCTGCTGATATAAGTGATGTATCATACTCTTTTATATCAGAAAAGGATGATAGTCATTTAAACATAGAGAAGGCCAAGGTTAAGTTTGGCACTCAGGTCAAATCTCGTAAATTAAACCTTCCTTCTATAATTGAACTTCTACCGCCAAAGCAAAAGTCCACTGATCCACAAACTGCTACAAGTGCTGAAGATGCTGTGGATGCTCCAGATTTGCAAGTTACTACCCCTGTAGAATCCCCCGCAGCATCACCTAAAGCTGCACAGGAATCCAGCAAAAGCCAGGATGTGAGTACTGATTTCATCCCGCCTCCTGTAAGCTTCAGGGATGAGGACACCTTCACAGATGACATTTTACGTGAAGCTAACTTCTCAGCTCATGGGAAAGGAATTTCTATAACATATAACCATCAAGAACCTGCACCAAGCCAAGGCCTGCCAAATGTACAGGAGGAAGATTCACCAGTAGGTCAAGAGAATGCTACAAGTGAAGTCACCACCACACCCACACCCACAAAATTAGCAAAGAGGAAGAGTGTGGCTGATGTCTCTGCCACTACCACACCTACAAGGTCATCACAAAGGAAGAGTGTGGCTGAGGTCACTGCCACCACCACACCCACAAAGTCATCACAGAGGAAGAGTGTGGCTGATGTCTCTGCCACCACCACACCCACAAAGTCATCACAGAGGAAGAGTGTGGCTGATGTCTCTGCCACAACTACACTGACAAAGTCATCACAGAGGAAGAGTGTGGCTGATGTCACTGCCACTACCACACCTACAAAGTCAGCAAAGAGGAAGAGTGTGGCTGATGTCACTGCCACCACCACACCCACAAAGTCATCACAGAGGAAGAGTGTGGCTGATGTCTCTGCCACTACCACACCTACAAGGTCATCACAGAGGAAGAGTGTGGCTGATGTCTCTGCCACTACCACACCTACAAAGTCAGCAAAAAGGAAGAGTGTGGCTGATGTCACTGCCACTACCACACCTACAAAGTCAGCAAAAAGGAAGAGTGTGGCTGATGTCACTGCCACTACCACACCCACAAGGTCATCACAAAGCAAGAGTGTGGCTGATGTCACTGCCACCACCACACCCACAAGGTCATCACAGAGGAAGAGTGTGGCTGATGTCACTGCCACCACCACACCCACAAGGTCACAAAGAGGAAGAGTGTGGCTGATGTCACTGCCACCAACACCCACAAGGTCAGCAAAGAGGAAGAGTGTGGCTGATGTCACTGCCACCACCACACCCACAAAGTCATCACAGAGGAAGAGTGTGGCTGATGTCACTGCCACCATCACACCCACAAGGTCAGCAAAGAGGAAGAGTGTGGCTGATGTCACTGCCACTACCACACCTACAAAGTCAGCAAAGAGGAAGAGTGTGGCTGATGTCTCTGCCACAACTACACTGACAAAGTCATCACAGAGGAAGAGTGTGGCTGATGTCACTGCCACTACCACACCTACAAAGTCAGCAAAGAGGAAGAGTGTGGCTGATGTCACTGCCACTACCACACCTACAAAGTCAACAAAGAGGAAGAGTGTGGCTGATGTCACTGCCACCACCACACCTACAAAGTCAACAAAGAGGAAGAGTGCGGCTGATGTCACTGCCACCACCACACCCACAAGATCATCGCAGAGGAAGAGTGTGGCTGAGGTCACTGCCACCATCACACCCACAAGGTCAGCAAAGAGAAAGAGTTTGGTTGAGGTCACTGCCACTACCACATCCACAAGGTCAGAAAAGAGAAAGAGTGTGGCTGAGGTCACTGCCATCACTACACCTACAAGGTCATCACAGAGGAAGAGTGTGGCTGATGTCACTGCCACCACCACACCCACAAGGTCAGCAAGGAAAAGTGTGGGTGTTTTGGTAAGTCCTCGAACAGATAAGGCAGCGAAAGAAGACACATCCACCGCTAGATCTGTAAGGGAAACCACAATGTCTCAAGTCTCTGATGATGAGGGCACAAGTGGGGGATCACCACATCCCCAGGGGAAAGAAGGATCTCATGATGCTCAAGGGATTGGTGAATTAGCACAACATGCTTCTGGAGATAACAAGGAGGGTGAATTTGAAGATGAGGGACCTAACAAAAAGAGAAGAATAAGTGGCTCTTTGTCTAAAGGTGGTGCTCAAGATGTCTTGGCGATGGATGCTATTGAAGAAGCACCACTTTCTGATAGTGAAGAAGAAGATGCCTTGAACTTAGAACCATTACAACTATCTTTTCATGGCAATGATGAGAGTGCAACAACTCCCTCACCTGTTGATACTGCCTCATCTGTTGATGCTCTGAAGGTAAAGACTACAACAACTACACCAATGCCTAAAGCACAACCATCAGCTCCCTTTACTACAGCCAAAGTAAGACAGATGACCATGAAGGAGTTTCTAGAACAACTGAAGTCTAAACCAGTACCACCACCAGTCCCTAAACCCAAACCATTGTTGCCAGGTCTTCTTGCAGCCCCATCACCCAGCAAGACCTCTGCTAAGCCTCCACAGAAAAAGAAAAGCAAAAGAGGTACAAAAAAACCAGAGTTGCCAGCTGCTCTTCCTCGATCAGTCACAAAGGAACTGTTTACTCATTTTTGTAAGTGTCGAGTGACTGAAGCAGCTGTGAATGAGGTAGTACAGAGCAGTGAGATTTTTTGGTCAAACCTTACAAGGGACATATTTAATATAACTTCTGAAAATTCTGACCAAATTGAATCCAGTGATGTAGAGAAGGTGATGAAGAGGGTTAAGATGATTACTCCAGAACAGTCTCTCAAATCTCTTGTGGAAGAATTGCTGCCATTGGAAATGTGGAGTATGTTTATGCCTTTCCCAGATGTTGCCAAAAACCCTTTCTCTCCCATCGTTGGTGAGCTCCCTAAACTACAGTATCAACGTGGTGACACGGATGACGAAACTGCTGGGTAGTAAAATGAACAACTTGATGTGTTATTCCATTTATATGAATGAAGTAAAGGATATATGTTTAACATGCATCTTTTCCAAGCTGATCATAGATATAAATTAATATATTTTTATAAGGAAAAATAGAGGAATATTTCCTTATATGTAGATGAAAAATCTCTTGAAACGGAATTTTAATATCTTTTTCTGTTCATTTTATATTTAGTTTTTTTTAATAAATAAAATTTTCTAATCCAACATGTTTTTTTCCTGTGAATCCATTAAACTACTGTTTCATCACAGTTCCAGGAAATGTGTTACAGTGTACCTTCAGAAGTATTCAGAATAAAGATTCATATTTGTCACTTTTAGTGAACATACACAAGCCATCTGTTATTTGTCTACGAGACGAGACTGCAGGATCTGCCTGATCCTGCAGTGTTAAAGCACTACCATCCCTATAGAAGATATGAGGGGAACGGCGTTGCCATATACATACACAAAACGCTGACACAAACAGAAGTGACATTGAATGCACCTCTAGGAGTTGTCGCGTGAAGGGTGAGATTCTACGACGCATATCTGGCTATCTGTTCCCTCTACTTACCTCCCAATACCCCATTGTTGATGACGTAAATTACCTCACTATTTGCCAGCTTCCTGGAAACAGGCTAGTTCTGGGCGACTTGAATGCCCATCGTCAACAATGGGGAAGTGAGAGGTCAAGTGTACGTGGGGAACAGATAATCAACATAATGTTACAGACAAAAATCTGTTCTGAACGATGGAAGTGCGAGTCATGTAAGATGATCGGACTGGTAACGCGCCTGTCATTGATCTGTTGTTGCTCTCGCCAAATATACTCCCTGACTTCTCCGGGGAAGTCATCGATGACTCCCACGGAAGTCAAGTGACCATCTGACCATCAGCATCTCACACGCGACATCCCGCCCACCCCCCGCCCTCCCAAGTTCAATTATAAGAGAACTGATTGGGTAACCTCATTTAGACTATGGCTCACTGGTGTATTGGTCTATGTCGGACTCACGTTGAGGCGGCTGGATTTTTTTTTTTTTTCTGAATGAATAATAATGTGTCTTGGGGCGTAAGGATGGAGGTTGAGGCCATCATACCACCACTACAATATCACGCAGCTACACGGTTAACAAGAAGGTGATATGTACTATGGCATATTTATGAGCCGTCGCCAGTCGGTCATGTCTCGTGTTATGAATACAGTACATATATGTATGCAGTCAGAGGCACTTGGCCCTTTTTGCCAGAATAGTCAACATATACTTGTATTTACTATACTGCTTTAATGATGGTCAATTTTTGTCAAGATTTTTGTACATCAAGAAGAAAATATCAAGGAACATAGGGAGGACACAAAAAGGACAAAATAGTCTTGCAAGAGAGGGCGCCGCTAACCCGCGCCGCCTCACTCCTGCCATCTGTAAACATTCCCCCAAACAATAACTAAGTACAAAAATAACCAATTCCTGCCGTCTGGGAGTGTGACGGGCAATTTATCTGAACTCAACATGCGTGAGGGCGTGAGGCAGTACGTCGGGCGACAGGAGACGACAGGCAGCCTTTAGTATCGCCAAATTAAAAGCAAGAGAAGGGAGTGGAAGAGACCGCGGAGTGTCCTCGCCTCTGCTCCTCGCTGCAAAAATCGCCCGTAGCCAACCAAACCCCGCCGAGGCTCCCCACCCCATCCTTCCTTTAACTTCGGTGTGCTTGTGCGGCGCCTTCTGAACCACCACCATGCCCAAGAAGAAGTCGTGTGAGTGATGTTGGGGGCAGGGAAGGGTTATATTCCTCCCAAGGCTCGGTTGTCAAGGGTTGTCAGAGGGACGCCAGACCGCCCCTCTTAGCAGTATTGTAGTGTTATCTGACATTTAGCAGGTTTCTGAATTCTGACATGTATTATCCTTTGTGTTTGTTTTGTTGCCAATGGGATTTGTACATTATTTGTTTTGTTAAGGCTGATATTTAACAAAGGGTATAATTTATCTGCGGAGATTACTTAAGTGGGGTTTTGTGAATCTTTTGTATTGACGAGATTAATATCGTAATCCATAATCATTGCTTCAACTCAGTGTCGTCACTGTCTTGCATACCCATACAATGGTGCAATTTTTGTGCAATTTTATTTTCTTGGATGCTTTTGTTACTGAGCAATGTTTTGAATTGTCAGTCCTCATCTTTCTTTTTGTCCTATGACATCTCCAGTTTCCTTCCCTTACTGATATACCTGTGTTGCATCTTTCAGCATTTTCTATCTCATTTCCACAGGTGATGCTCTTTTTAATTACATGGCTCACTCTCTCAGCTGCCTTTACTGATTTTTTCTTTTAATAAACAATGAGCACAGCAGCAGTAATTCTCCATTGTATCAAGAAGGTGTCACTGCTCCATAGTATTGATAAAAATCTTTACAAACATTACCTCTTCATTTCAATTTTTTACATTATTCTAATATTACCACCTGTTCATGAAGAGCACTTGTAGTATGTAATGCCATGTATATACTTTTGTACACACCTTATCTGTAAACTGATCAATACTAAAGTTTCCTCTGTTTTCAGGTATTGCAAACAACAGTACCTTGGCTGCTGACTTCAAGCCTGGTACCGGGGGCTCTCCAGATTCCCCAAACAACCCAAAGAAAAAGAGACGTACCTCTAATCCCCCACCCACAGCCCAGGGCCCTCCGTCCACCCCACCGAGCAACGACTTGGTCCCTCCCCCCCTCTCAGGTGAGGTTTGACTACTGCACATGTCTAATTTACTGACTGTGGCAGGTCCACAGAAGATCTGGACAGAAAACCTTGCCAAAATTTCCTGTCATCAAGTTACTTTGGTAAGAAATTCCCAACTGGTGAGAAAATGGGAGACCACAGTGTGTGTAAGGCGAGAGACGACAGATGAAAGCAGGATAGTTTTTTTTACTTTACATTACTGACGCAAGTACACAAAGCCAAATTGTGTTATACGATATTTGGGCTCAAAGTCAAATATTGATCACCATTGTGGTATGTTGCTAGGAACCAAGACTGTGTTTGAGATGACTGAGAGTAAAACAAAAGTCATATAGATTAAATTTTTATCATCACTGTTATCATTATTAAAACGCCTTTCTTTTTTCAAAAAGCAGCATTTCATTCAGTTGAGCTTCCATTCTGTAAGTATTTTTTTGCATCAGTTACTTGTAATGTTTATGTTTTGTTTTGTAATTATTTCAAGCCTAGGGTTTTGTAAAAGAAATTTCTTGTTTTGTTATTCCATAAGTTCAACTTCAGTTCATGTGTAAGTCTTGTACCATATTTGAATTGACTGCCAATATACTAATCCATTGGCTCATGGTACCACTTCAGCGTGTGTTAGACTACTGCTGCATCACCAGCGTCATATTTTCAGCTGCTCCTGGAAGCACCTGTTTAAGTCACTGGCATGCACCATTCATCTCTTAACTAGCTCTTCATTGATCTCATATTTCTAAACTGATGATTCTGTTTCTTATACTTTCTATCGGGCTACACACTTTTTTATCAAACAGTCATGTTCTACATTCCCTCAGACTCTTGAACACATTACACTTTAACCCAATAACGTATCATTTGTCAGATTCAGTTTTCATGCTGTCATTGTTAGTTGAATACATCACCTCAGGTACTGCTAGACACCTTACTCTGAAGCTATGGCTCCCGTATTTGTTTCCAGATACATCCGTAAGAAGATGGCTTGTTATTTTCTGGATGCCGTCACATCAGGAATGTGACACCTTTCAGCTTGTACACCTGCTGAGATTTTCATGCCATCTCCAATGTCAATTAATGCAGCATGTTGTTACAGGTTATGGTGACACAATTGTGGCGTCCAACCCTTTCGATGACTCCCCTTCTGTGTCGGCACCATCCTCCAGCAGCATGGGGCCGGGGCCAGGACCGGGGCCCGGCCCTGGACCGGGCCCCATGAGTCATGGTCCAATGGGCCCAATGGGGATGTCTTACATGGCAAATATGAACATGAAAAACATGGGAATGGGAGGCCCAATGAGTGGACCAATGGGAGGGCCAATGAATGGACCCATGGGTCCTGGTGGACCAATGGGACCTGGAGGTCCCATGAATGGACCAATGAGTGGACCCATGGGACCTGGTGGACCCATGAATGGTCCAATGAATGGCCCTATGAGCAGTCCCATGAATGGTCCCATGAATGGGCCAATGAATGGTCCCATGAATGGCCCCATGAATGGGCCAATGTCAGGCCCCATGAACATGAACAACATGAATGGCATGAACATGAACACTTCAATGTCTGGGCCAGGCATGCCCATGACCACCATGAGCCAGATGACTAGCATGGCAGGGATGAATGGACCCATGCCCCCCATGAATGGGCCAGGGATGAACAATGGACCAGGAATGAATAATGGCCAGGGCCCCAACATGGGACCCAAACCCATGCCAGTCAGTTCTGGCAAGGTCAGTATATTACTGGGTTTTATTATTTATTTTTTTAATTGAATTTATTTTGATCAGCCTTTGCTTTCAAAGTATAAGTATTCAATTTGTTCATGTTGATGCAGTGATTAAGACAATGAAAGTTTGCAGTTTAGCATTTCTATTGTGGATGGAGTTGGTGCTACTAAGATTTGTTGCAAGTACTTTCCTCTGCAAGGAGTGTTACCAACCAACATATGTGTAAAATTATTATACATTATGTTCTTTAATAATGAAAATGGTTTATGGGAACAGTCTATTTATGGGTACTATCTGGCTCAACAAAATTATAATGTTAAAAGTCACTTGATTCACCTGATGGCTAATTTAATAAATGCTGCACTAACATCAACAAATGAATTTTCTCTTGCGTGCTTGCGGAGTCGGAACAAAATTTTTAGTAACCTTGATTGCCTAAAAATTTTGGACCAAAGTCTCCGCCAGTAGGTTCCTGATTCACACATTAATTTTAGGTTTACCCGCCCGACCAGCCGATGGTCTTCAATCCCCAAAACCCGAATGCTCCGCCCATCTACCCGTGTGGGATCTGCCACAAGGAGGTGCATGACAATGACCAGGCAATCCTCTGTGAGTCGGGTTGTAACTTCTGGTTTCACAGGTAAGATGCTTCGGTCCTACATTACATCTCAGTAGAGATCTCAGCTAGACTTATTTGCTTTGTGTTTGTATTATTTTCAGTTAAGGAGAACTGGAAAACAAGAGAGAGAACATGTCACAGATAAAAGAAAAATTATGTATCTAAATGAATTAGAAAAATTGTGCGTGTTTAGAACTAATAGCATTTCTTTCTCATTTGTTATTAAGTTTCCATTTTGTTGATATTTGATTTAATCCCATGTTGGTTGCCTTTTTTTAATGATACGATAAGGAGGTATCTTTGCACATGGGCTTTATGATAATTTACTTGTGTATTTTTCAGGGTATGCACGGGGCTCACAGAAGGGGCGTATCACCTATTGACAGGGGAAGTGTATGCTGAATGGGTATGTGATAAGTGCCTCAATTCAAAGAACATCCCACTTGTAAAATTCAAGCCATGAGGGCGTGTGATGGATATGTAAAAAGATCAGTCAAGTGAGCTGCTCCACTGCAGGATGGAATCTTTCATTTCAAGTAGCAGTCAGATTAGTCTTCCCCGAGTCCTTGCATATGCTCATTGTGGCTGATCTTTTCACATATACCTGAAGAATTTTCTCATGTTTACTGTTCATATAGGACATGATCATCATTTAAATATTCCTGGGGCCAGATAATACCAGCTTCATCCATTCAGATACTTGTGTGTGTGTGTGTATATATATATATATATATATATATATATATATATATATATAATATATATATATATATGGCTGACTTGCCCTAGTTATTGCAACTTGTTACCAACCTGGCAGCTGGTGGCTGGCACTGTATCCTGGTGGGGAGTCACAAGCTACTGATGTGTATCTCAAGCTCTGTTCTGTACAGAATCAGCATTCTTTCCAGATTTAATCCAGAGATATTTTACAAATCAAATAAGTTCTGAGCTTCAGGAATTGTGCATCATCACTTCCGTCAGGTGCATAATGTAGAACAATTGCTCATTTTCACAAGATATTCAAGACTGTGCTACCTGTTCCTATTTGTTCTAGTAGCAGCCTTTCATCTGGTGCAGTTTGCACATTTATTGATTGGGATGTTATCAAGATTTTGCCTTGCATCATACTTTGTACAGATAAATTTTGAGTGGAGATTAACATTTTAATTGAAATCAACTAAATTTGGCATAATATTCAATCAGAAGTTCTTGCACTATGGTTAGTTAATTTTAGTTTTGTGTTAGATTAGAAGTTCTTAATGCATTGTGGTGAATGAAGGAGGCTCAGACAGTATGCTTTGAAGTAGCTCACTAAAATGTCAGTAACCCAGAAATAAGGGAACTGCAACAAAAGGTTTGATGCAGAAATTATGTGAAAAGAGATCAATCATATATATTAATTTCTTGATGACATCTTTAACCTTCATTCTTGTAATAATTGTGGTGTTACTATGGTAACTGCAGTAACTGCAATATCACTAATTTTTAGGATTAAATCTTATCTGTATTACAGTGTCTTGAATGAAATGCATTAGGCATGGGACTGGCTTGAAGTGAGTGTGAGAGGAGTTCATTCATCCATCTCAAGGATGATAGGTCACGTCTGTCACAAGTTTTGCATTAAAATTTGCCAAGGAAGGTAGTTATGTCAGAAATTTTCATATTAATTTTGAGTGAAAAGCTTCATTTCTCCACACTACTAGGGCTGTTGTTTGCACATTCCAGACTGACTTAGGCAACATGGCAGTTGTTTGTCAGTGAATATTAGAATTTTGCAAAGAAATAAAACATTAAAGACATTTCTGAGTCAGCTTTCATAATATTGTTAATTAACTTGTGGATAAAAGTGACAATTTGTAAAGGCTGTATATTAGTAGTTTTTGTTTTACTGTTATAATTACATTTGTATATATATATATTATTTTAATCCTAGGTATGTGAAAGTGATGACTAATTGATATAATTTAAGTTGATCCTCACTCAGTAGAACACTACAGAGTACTAACATAGTGCTTATTTACATACACTTTCGGGGTTAAGAATATTTTTCTTGAACTTTTGACAGTTGCACTTGCCATTTCAAGTTGCTTATTTACTTTGTTAACCTTTGTAAATACATTCAGTTAATTCTGTGGTGATATTCAGTTTTGGGCTTAGGCAGGAAATGTCTTGTGCCAAAACCTTTTTTATTTTTAACATAAAACAGAATATATATATATATATATATATATATATATATATATATATATATATATATATTTCTGTGCAAGAGGAGAATTGACCAAAGGCAACATTAAGGACCTCCATCCCACAGAAAGAGACAAAAATATGCCAACTGAAAGTGTTATTGCCAAAAGAAAGGTCAAAATGATCATACAGAATTGAAGGATAAGTGTCTCAAACCAGTGTTGTGTTAGTCAGTGATGGCATTACATACTTCAATTTGAAATGTCATTCTTTTGCACAAGTTTTATTAGTTTAATTTCTCATTTTAACTTGTGATGTTTTTGCACAAGTAATATAGGTTTGAATTATTCTTATTTTAACTTGTGCCAGTAAATATGAAGTGGAAGTGGAGAAACTCCAGTGTTTGGATAAGTTCCATATTTCATGTTTATTATCTGTTAAGGAGGTACAGCTGCAGATGGCACTATTTGCCATTGTTCTGGCTGATGACTTAGTGTAGCCTAAATGTGCAAACAACCAGTGGTTCAAGTAGTATGTGAACCTGCTTGTACCTGAGAAATAACTAAAAAGTACTGGTAGAAACGCTGTAGAATCTCATTGTGTTTGCATCAAAAGTAATGACTTTTAAGGAAAGAGTGCCATGGCTTCTTTAAATACCCTGCTTGGTCCCTCATAATATGATTCTTCTGTCTTATGTAAAATATCTGAACTCTCTAATCTGTGGCTTTCTTGCCTTTTATTTTGAACATCTTGACCTGGTTTGCTACACAGTGTAATCATTATGTACCTCTAACTTTGAACCACAGGAGACTGAAATCTTCACTTTCCTTAATGCTTAGGAGGCTCAACAGAATCTCCTGTTGTAGGATGCCCAGAGTGGTCTGCAATATATGAAGGGTTGGTTTGCAATATGTGGAGTGAGGCACAGCTGTGGATTTTAGCTTCAAGACTGATGTGTGTGCTGGTTAAGGATGGATTACCTTTTACTAATAATATATCTGATGCCAAATTTCATATTCATATATTAATGTGTAGTTGATAGTTCCTAAAATAGTTACTACCCACATGCATACAATCAGTTTGCACTGAATCAAGTGGCATGGGATATGGAATTTTAGATATTTTTTTTAGACATATTTCAGATTGATTAGTTAGCTGAGCCTAACTGAAGGCTCCATATAAAGAAATATAATTGAGTGTTCTTATATGCTCCTCAATGTACAAATATTGTTTCTCTGGGTTATGTTCCTAGGGCAAACTTTCTCATCTCCATGACAGAACAGACTTGCTGTGTGTGTATGTATGTGTGAACCAGGGTTCTAAGCCATACATTCTGAGGAGTGGTAGCTCAAAAATACTTCCTGATTAACCTGTCCATTAATATTGGACCATGATGTTCAAAATATTGTATCTCGAATATAAAATGTAATTTCTTAATTTCTTAGACTAAGACATATTTCCTTTATTCAGTAGTGAGCTATGATAGCTATAATAAACTATATGTCTAGTTAACTATCAGTGGAATTAAAGATTGAAAGATATTTCTTCTGAAATTTTGTTGATAATTATGAAAAACAGTAGTAGTCTTCTTTCATTATAAACTCCACTTTCTAAATAATGGTAGGCATTTCTATCATGGAACATATTTTACTGATTACATACAAATCACAAAGTAACCAATGACATACTTAACAACATTACAGGCAAACCTCACATAAAGCTGTTGTGTGATTTAAGAAAGTAAAATGAGATAAATCTGTAATGATTGTGACAAGAATGAAAAAGAGGAAGAAACTAAATGAATAGCACAACCAGTCACAAGATACTGGTGAGGGTTCAGAGGATTTGTGGAATGTCAGTGTTGTCATCTACAAGGCAAAGAGGGAAAGCTTGCCCCTTCTGCAAAGTTGCTACTTCTGATTTGGTGGAACTTTTGATGATTTATGTATTACATGCTGCTGCCAGTGAATCTGGCATGCATGTTGAAATGTTGCTGCATAGTGCAAGGAAAATGTTCAACAGATGAAATAAAGGACTTAATGTAAATGTGTGATAACATTGGCTACCGGTCTGAACTCCTGTCAAGTGTCATATCTCAGTATACTCAGTCAATTCTTGATACCATTGATATGTAGATTATGAGCCACAGCTCAAGCTGCAGAACATGTGATTGTGAGCCACAGTTCAGGCCGTAGGAATTTCACTCTCTTAAAAGTTGCCACACTTGTACTGACAATATGCATTGGTGGTATTTTCTGGGATGCATATTGATTAATGTCCACCCAGCAGGCATCACTGAAGGACTGCTTGTATTTGGTGTGGTTGCCTGTAATTTGTATCAATTTTATGTATTCCAAATCAGATTAGCTTCTATTGCCTGCCTCCAGAAGGGGTAAAGAGAGACAAGAGTTTCACAAAGAATGGTGTGCTGTGTACAGCCTTGGGTGAAGTAATGCTGTGAAAATGATAATTTCAATCCATTGAAACAAACTGGTATGTTTTGTCAAAGAGGTGTCAGCTGAATGCTTCGTCAAAGAAAAGTCCTTGGTATGCATAGCACAAAACAAAGAATCCACCATTGCACCACTTTTATTAACATTGAGTGTAATTTTCAAAAGCACAGGTCTTTAGTGTGAGAAGCTGATATTTCCTGTAAAGCAGGGACACTAAACAAGGCTGTGCATATAAGCCATGTCTGACTTGTGGTATCAAGCAATGAGTGTTTGGGCACGACCAGCTTTCCTGGATTAATCTGCTAAGCTCTCAGTTCCTGGGAAACATGAGTGGCAAATATAATGATAGCAGGAGTGACTGACACCATTATCTCTACATCTATTATGCTTGTGTTTTTGTTTTGAAGGTGCAAGTTTTGATAAAGAGACAGCTTTAAATGGGGTTTGTCTGTATATTTTTTAAAACTAAAGTAATATTTGTTGACTTATCTGTTGTAAGTACACACATACTTTCTTTATATTATCATTTACAGCATTTGAAAGGCTTGTGACTATTACTATTAATGTTAAAAATTTACACCAGACTAAGTAAGTGTACTTTCCACTGTCGTGAGGTTTAGTGGTGGTAACCTAACTGTTTTCTTGCTGTGTGGAATGAACCTTGCCAAGCTTTGCCCTGCCACTGAAGATATCCTCAGGGCTGGTGACAAGGCTGCTCCTGCTAAGGCCAAGGCTGTATGTAAATATAACAGCACTAATCGGGTTGGTACTTACCACTATATCATTGTACGTATATCAAAATTATGTTTTTACTAGACAAGTTAAGGAGGTTTAACATTTGTTGAATTGTATGTGTATAGTTTAAATTCAATCTGATTGGCTGAATTTCCATACAGTACATGTTTTATCTTTTTATGTTCTACTGTTGGCTTTGTTTGATAAGTTTACCTTTACATTGGATCAAAATTGTTGTTAGGAACCTGTAGGTTTGTTATGTTACACCTGTAATCTTATAGGTACTGTACAAAAGTAGTTACTGAAAAGTCATCATATCATGGCAGAGTAAATTATTCTCTATTTGCTTAATAATTAAGTATTTCTTAATCAAAGTTTTATTTGATAGCATGTAGATACATCAACTACAATAAAGTTGTGCAAAAAAAATAAAACTGCTAGGAAACTATGTATTTAAATATTTCCTCGGCAGACATTGGGCACTATACTATATCTGAGGGATAGTTTGTATGAAGCTACCACCAGAAAACACTGAGCTCCTCTCCTGTCTTGCTACAGTGGCAGGTGAAGCAGCCATGACGTGTCAACCTCATACATAAAGGATCAGTTCAAGATAAGCACTTTGAAAGTCTATTAAGGATAACACTCCTCATTACTGCCTCTCTTGACGCTGCTCTTTCCATTCTCGACTACTTTCTCATGACCTCTTTTCTTAACTACTCCCTCTCTGACAACTCCCTTTCATAATCATTCTTTTCACTCGTCTACTTCCTCTCTCTTGTCTCTGTGCTTGATGCTTTTCTTTGTCTATTCAGATTAACTACAATACACTTTAAGGGCTCTTTAACACGGCCAGTTTGGTCACGCGATTCCTTAGCGCGAACAAAAGCTGGCATACGAGGCCAAAACGTGCGACCGCATTGCGAGCCACCCGTGTGAAAGGCTCATTGCTAAGAAAAACTGGTGTTGGCTCATTGCCTCATTCAGCCAGGCTCAGTTGCATCATGGACTCTGATGATGAAACTATGGTTATCGTTGTAATCCTTCGAGATCAATATATGTACATATGAACACATACTATAACATTTGAATGTCTGGCATAGGGTGGTTTTGTACACTAGCAAATAACCTTTAAGATAACTGCGGCAAACTTTTAACTATTTAAAGATACTTTCAGTAACCTCAACAATAATGAAATGTCCTCCGAGGTTTGCCGAGTAAGTGACGGTCTGTTACGGGAATGTGACTGAGCGGTACAAAGTTGCCTATGTGAAAACTCAAGTCTCCACGCAATCAATCGCTGCAAATAGCCGTTCAGTCACGCACTCTTCATGTGAAAACCTATTGACGAAATCAGTGAAAAGCTCCGGGAAGCCATTTCTCAGGGTTGGTTACCGCTGCTGAGCCACGTAACTACTGACCACTCCGGCCTTGTGAAAGGGCCCAGCGAGAAATAGTAGTTAAAGAAAAGTAATTATAAACTCTTACCGACTGAAACTGAGCTTATTAACCAATTAATTACCCATACAATTCAGAGAGAGAGAGAGAGAGAGAACTTACCTCGTTGTCCCTGTTTCCTGTTCGACACTTCCTTCCGTCTCACCAGCCAAGTTCAGAGCACGGTTTGAACACACATAACCAGAGCAAAACTGGTGGCATTTTTACCCTCGCCAGTCCAACAATGAACTGAATCTGAACGATCAAGTAATAGTACCTGGCAACTCTCTCAGCCCATCCATTGGACATCCTTCCATTAGGCACCAGTTCGAGAGGAGACAATGAAACACTGCGCTCGAATTCATGTATTTTACTGAAGCCAGGTGCGGCGTCCGGAAAGGAGATGAAAAGAGAGGAGCTGGGATTCACTTTTATCCATCTTTATAGAGACTCTACAGCTACGTGAGATTGTCTGTCAGTCTGTAGGATGTGGTAAGGTGTGGTAGGTGTGTGAAAGGGTGTAACTGTGGTGATGGTGTGGCCGTGGTAGTGTGCAGTGGCTGTAGTGGTGAGGGCATGGGTATGGTAAGGTACGGTGGTGGTAGGAATGGGCGAGTGGGTGTGATGAAGTGTGGTGGGGGCTGTGGAGTGTGTGGCGTGGGTGACATGGGTGGGTGGGTGGTTGTAGACGTGAGAAGTGGTGGGCAGTGTATGGGTGAGGGTGTGGGTGTGATACGGTGCAGTGGTGATCGTGGTGGGGGCGAGAGAATGGGCGTATAAAGGTTTAGTATTAGTTACATCGGGTTTGTTGGGCGTCGGGGTGGACGTGTGAGTGTAATACTGCGCAGAGGTCGTGGTGGCGCGGTCGTGGGCGTGGTAGGGGGAAGGCATCTCTTGGCGGGGAGAACTGGGAAGCGTGTAGAAGGTCGTAGTGGTATAGGTGGGGTGACTGGTGGTGGGGGCGTGGGAGGGGAAGGGCGTGGTGCAGGATATAACATAGGGTGGGTTGGGGGACTCTGGGGTAGTGTGGGTGTGGGTGGTGGGGGAGTGGGCGTCCTGGGGCGTGGAGCAGGACACCTTGGTCGGTTCGGAGGCGTTGTCACCGCTCTCCCTCCGCCCCCAACACCTAAGAGAGAGAGAGAGAGAGAGAGAGAGAGAGAGAGAGAGAGAGAGAGAGAGAGAGAGAGAGAGAGAGAGAGAGAGAGAGAGAGAGTCAGTATAGGAATCCCAGCTTCTCATAATAAATAAATAAATAAATTGAACGAACTAAGTAAAGGGAGAATAAAAAACTTCTAATTAATCCTATCGGGAATAATACTAAAGTCTGATTATACGTATATAGACTTTCAAACTCTCTCTCTCTCTCTCTCGCTCTCTCTCTCTCTCTCTCTCTCTCTCTCTCTCTCTCTCTCTCTCTCTCTCTCTCTCTCTCTCTCTCTCTCTCTCTCTCTCTCTCTCTCTCTCTCTCTCTCGTGTTTCCTCCTCTCCTCCCTGGCATTAATTTCTTTCATTTCTCTTCCTCCCTTCTTGTCCTTCTACCATATCCCCCCCCCCCTCTCTCTCTCTCTCTCTCTTACCTGCGGGAGAGGAGGACGCCGGCGAGGAGGAGCACCACGAAGCCGCCCACGAGCCCCAGGAACACACCCACGAGAGGAGACACGGGCGGCGGCGTCACCTCCACCATGCGCTTTTCGGCGACCTGTAGGAGGGACTGGAAGTGGTGGGAAGATTCTGCGCATTTATTGTTCTCTTGTTTCTACGCGACAGAGGACAGCGATCTAGAGCGGGAAAATTAAAGGGAAATGAAAGTGTAATAGAATAAGTCAATGGAATGAAATAGAAAGTGCAAACATAATGAAAGAAAGGAAGAAAAAATGTATTATTCTATTGTTTCTTCTATGTGAGAGAGGACAACGATCTAGAGTGAGAAAATGAAAAGAAATGAAATGAAAATAATAAGTAAATGAAATGGAGTAAAAAGTGCCAACATGATGAAAGAAAGAAAGAAAAAAAGTAAGTTTTAGAGAAGTAAATTTGGAGTTTAGTAAAAGAGAGGAAAAAAAGGGAAGTGAATAAAAAAGAAAATAATGGAAAATGAAAGGTAAATACGAGAGGTTGACCTGGCTGATAGACTGTCACGTGTTTTTAATACTGAAATGGTGACATCCTTTTTGGTATTTGTAAAGTGAAGTGCAGTTACTGATTTCTAAATCGCTTCGGAATGTTCACGACGAAAAAAAAAGAAGAAAAAGGAAAATAAAAATAAAATCAAACTGAAAAGCGTAATACAAGAAAAAAAATCACAACGAAAAAAGGAGAGGAAGAGAAAGAAAAGAAGGAAAAGAAAAATAAACAAACTGGAAAAGCGTAATACAAGAAAAAAAAAATACAAATTTCACGAAGAAGAAAAAGAAGAAAAGGAAAAGAAAAAAATAGAACGAAACTGAAAACCGCAATACAAGAAAACAAAAAGAAACATATACAAATTTCCAAACCATCAACACCACCACAAACTACAACATAACGAGAAGAACCAACAAACCTTGAGACGAACAGCACTAATCTCCACTGGTCTACTGGCGCCTTTATCATTCATAGCTGTCACCGTGATGAGGTAGTCTTGTCCCGGTGTGAGGCCATCCACGCGGAACCTGGGTATGGTCTCCTCCAGCGTGGCCAGCAGGCGGTGGGTGGTGGCAGCGAACACTTGGGCCATGAACCACTGTTGGCGCCCTCCGTCCCGCCCCGCCGTGCATCCGACCTCCAGGGAAGTGACAGTCAGGTTCACCAAGACACAGTTCGAGACGTGATCGGGAGGACCTGTTGGTGAAAGATGGATGGAAATTAGAGCTGAAAAGAGCGAAAAAAAGAGAAAAACAGAGAGAGAGAGAGAGAGAGAGAGAGAGAGAGAGAGAGAGAGAGAGAGTGTGTGTGTGTGTGTGTGTGTGTGTGTGTTGTGTGGGCATGGAGGAGGATCGAAGGAGGCCTGGAGAGGATAGGAAAGGGAAAAGAACTCAATAGAAAGGAAAAGACTTCGAGCTGGCTGGAAAGAGAGAGACAGAGAGGGGGTGAAGAGGAGATACGGAGTGGGAGAGGGGATGGAGAAGAGCTGGAAAGAAAGGGTGGAGAGGGAGAAGAAGGCTGAAGGGATGGAGAGAAAAATAGGAAAGGAGGGTTGCTTGCTGAGGAAACCTGAAGAGAAGAGCTGGGGAGGAGGTATGGAGAGGGAGAAGGATTGGAGATAAAGATGGAGAAGAAGAGAGGGTTGGAGAGGGCTGCATGGAGGTGGACCTATCGATAGCGAAAGGTTGGAGAGGAGCTAGAGAAAAGCGCTGGAGAAGGGCTGGAGAGAGGGCTGGAAAGGGAGAGGGACGGGAGAGGAGCATGGAGGGACGGTTAGGGTAGGGGATCGCTACACCTAGTAATTGAATCATGAGGGAGAGGGAAGCAGTAAACTATTTATCGCATGGACAGTTCAATTTTTCTATTATTCAGCGAGGCTACTGGTAATCACCGAGCTATTGTGCCCACGAGTTCCAGCGGATATTTCATTCACTGGCTGTCCTCCTTCATTTCCAGAGCAGTGCAAGCAGTGATATGGAGGGATCGTATCTTGACCCTTCCTGTGTATTATCTCAGGTTATAACAGCCCTAGAGGTTATATTATGATTTTCAAAGGTATTTTCATGACTTTTCCAGTGTCTTATCTCAGGTTGTGACATCTACAGACAGATAGACAATTGATATGGCGTAGAGAAAGGTATATCATGATTTTCAAGGGTATTTTCATGATATTGAGGGAATGCATCTCGAGTCTTTTCATGTCTTATTTCAGGTTATGACAGCCCTAGACAGAAAGACAATTCATTTGGCTCAGAGAAGGTTATAAATTGATTTCCAAGGGTATTTTTATGATATTGAGGTATCTTGACCCTTCCAGTGTTTTAAGGGTGTTTTTTATGGTTGTAATGATAAATGGATAAAGTTACTACATAAATAACATAAGAAACACCGTAAGAAACCCGGCTTGTAATCTCTGTGGCCTTTGAAAATAGCAGTTGTGAGAGAGAGAAGTGTTTCAGAATATGGACCTAAATACTTAAGAATATGAATCCCACGAGCGTATAGTGAAGCACCGAGACTCTGCTCAGAATGACCCATCATGCGCGGCCTCCTAATTTGGGTTACCGTCAGTAGATGGCGTTGATACTTGTTATAATTTGTGATCTTATTTATTATTATTTAGATCACCTGAAGATGCTAAAGAAAATACTGATTAACTATTTCATAAAGGAGAGCGATCGATAGTCAAACATTATAACAGCAAGATCTTCAAGTCATCTGGTGTCAGGGCCAACTGTGTTACTCGCTGGTTTGTACTTCCTTGAGTTCTGTGTTACTGCTTATTGAATTAGTGTGAAACAACGATGGTTCACGGTACAGAGATGTGTGTGTGTGTGTGTGTGTGTGTGTGTGTCTGTGTGTGTGTTGAGTCGCTGGCACGTGTAACTGTCCATAGGCAAACCCATCTGACTGGAGTGACTGAATAAAAGAAAAGCGGAACAATAATCCGTAATTAAAAAATAGTAAAACGGCATGTGTGTTTGGTGTCCAGTTAGCCGTGGTGGTGCTAGCGGCATTACCTCCCGGCGCAGCATTACTGTCACCCCGTCGTGGAGTTGTCGCGTCACGCTGTAATTATTTAGCGCGGATGCTCAGCTGTAATGGCGGTATTTGTCGCAGAGAAGCACTTCACTAATGGCAGAATACACCCATCTGGCCGACAACCACTGCATGGGGACCCGCGGCCAGGCCAGGGGGAGAAAGATGGGAGTTCTCTCTTTCTCTTTCCGGTATCTTACTTCGTGATCCCAGGTCGCGTTTCTTTTAATTTCTTGCTGTGTAATCGCGAGCGTATCTGCGTCGATTGCAAAGGCTCGGGTGAAATTGGACAAAAGTAACTTTGTGACCCTTCCGAACAGTACAGTGGTGGGAAATTTGGCGGAGAATTGGCTGCCAGTCGTTCATTTCCTTTAGCCCTATATTCGGAAATGCTCTGCTCTCTCACCACGATGGTTTTTAAAAGCCGCAGAGATGATTAACCGGGTCTCAAAAGTAAAGAGGTATAAAAACGTTCTAAAAAACAAGCATCACTTAAAGTAGATCTTATTAGAGTAAGTTGAGACGCAGTGCGGAATTGTTTCAGAATGTGACTACTACGCACCTGCCTCGATGATGGTGAAGCGGCACGGCTCTGTCTGCGACCCCAGGCTGTTGGCCGCCCAGCATGACAGTGTTCCGTAGTCCCGCGTTGACCTGCAGAAGCGGCATCATCATCATCATCGTCATCATTATCATCATCATCATCATCAATGCCAAAGACCTGCCCAATCTGTCCTATCCCTCAGCTTCCTGTCTATTCCAAGCCTTCCCAGCAACGTAAGCCGCGCTAGTCACGTCTCATAATGAAAGAAAAGTAGAATATCTAAATCCAATCTCTCGGCTTCCGTTCTATTCTCGTCCTTCCTGGCAACGTAAGACACACTAATCCCACGGCGTGCTGAAAAGGAACCCAGGAAGTTGACGGAATTACTGCCAAACAAGGAGATCAATGGCCCATGTTTACAAAAGCTTTGGTCTCTCACCACGACTATTTTTAAAGGGAACGGAGGCAATTTGCCAGGTTTATGAGAGCTTCTTTCGTCCATAATGTAGAAATATTGATAGTTTGTCCCTTGAGCCATAAGAAAAGAGTATAAACAATCTTATGAATGTATGTAACTGTAACTAGGGCCTTTTGAAAGTAGTCAAGGTGCAGATGAATGTGTTTAGGAATGAGCCAATATTACTGGTTAGAACTGAGAGACACTCGTCACCTGGGCGTGTAGTCCAGGATGCTGTGGCCCCGCACTGGACTAAGGCGATGGTTCTCCACGTGGATGGTGTCGAGCGTGTTATTGAAGACCCACGTGAAGGAGAGCGGGTCGTCTGGCACTGCTTCCACCCGGCAGGAGAGGCGCGCGGTCTCCCCCTCCCCCACCGCCACTGTCCTGGGTCGCGCCACGCACACCGGTGTATCTGCAGAGGAAAAACAAAGGAGCTATTAGAGAAGCTTCCACGTGAGGGCTCTTAACTCGACGCCTCGGGAATGCCTCACTATTTTCCTCGCGTGACGGTTGTTCGTAATTATGCCTCGCGACATCTCACCGCCATGCCTTCTCAAGTTTGATGGAATGTGATAGTTATCCTTTATCTATTTATCGTCATGGAAGAGGGACAATAAAGAAGGACAAAAAAAAGGAAAGAAAAACGGTGTCCATTAAGTTGGCACTCCTTCATCCTAAAAAAAAGGTTAAAAGGATCTTCCAAATTGAAGGATAAGTGTCTTGAAACTTCCCTCGTGGACGATACAACTGGCAACAAAGGAAAAGATTGAGGGGTTGAATTCTCTTAGTGGTTATTTTGTCTTAGATCTTCCTATTCTTTGTCTTTTTCCTATTTGTCCATGTCGTTATCTTGCATTCCTGTGGCACTACTCTTCTTTTCTTTATTTTTCCCCTTTCATGATTCTAACTGCCAATTCTTCCCTCGTTTTCTCTTTATTCATATCATTAACCTTAATTTCTGCAACGCTGTGCTTCATTTCCTTAGGTTTTTCTCTAGAGAGGCGACTTTTGGCGTTTCTTTGGGACAAGACATAAAGAAAACTTCATTCACACCAACTTATTCTCTCTCTCTCTCTCTCTCTCTCTCTCTCTCTCTCTCTCTCTCTCTCTCTCTCTCTCTTGTCACAATCATTCTTCTGGATTTTCTTTCCCGCACGATACTTTGCTTTTGGCGCACGAAGTCAGTATTGAAAAGCGCCACGTTAAGAAAATAGATAAGAAAAACTTCTCCACCCACACCCCACTTGTAAGTTTGAACAGTTCCTCGTCTCGTAATTCAGCGCCGCGCCTCTAGCACCGCCAAAACAGACACGGGGCCTCGCGAAAGGCTTCCAAGTTGGCGAAAGGACGCTGGAGTGAAACTAAAGTGTACCTGAGTTTAATTAACCCTCGCATAGTTTGGCGGAGAGCACGGCGGCGAGTCGGCTGCGGGAAGGAACGACGGAGAAATTAGCCGGCCACAGAGAAAATAATTAAGCGTAGTATAAATTAAACCCCAAATATCTTCCACTTGTGAGAAGGAAGATTGAAGGTGAGTCACGGATACACACACACTCTCTCTCTCTTTCTCTCGTACCGACTACCCTCATCTCTTTCCCCTTCCTCTCTCCCTCTCCCTCTCTCTCTGGAATCCAGCTACCAAATGTACAGTATAGTGCAAATATTTCCCTTAATTTTTATCCCATGAAAACGTTCGTATTTATTCTTTTCAGCGGGTGGAGTGGTCCCACATTTTTCCTGCCGGCAGCGTGACCCGTGGAGCCGCTTCGCTTCTCCCTCCCACTCTCGGTAAGTGAAAATCTGCAGGAGGGGAAAAAAAAACCTAGCACAGATTCTATAGACTCTTTGTAATGAGTCTATAGGGTCTGTTACTTGCTCCTCCTGTGTTCCTTTGTCTGTATTTCTGGTTTTCCTTCTGTGTTTTTTTCTTGTTTTTCTTTCTCCTCGTTCTCTTGTTCCTGTTTCTCTTGATTCTTCTTTTATTCTTCGGATCCTGTTCCTCTTCCTCCTCCAGTCTTCCCGTGTTTTCTTCTTCCTCTTCGTTTGTTACCCTGATTCCTTCTCCATCCTCCTCTTCACATGTCTTGTTTCTCTTCTTTCTCTTCTTGTGTTGTCATGTTTTTCTTCTCCTTTCTCGATACTAGTAGGTTTCTGTCTTCATGTGTTCCTCCTCCCCTCGTCGTCCTCCTCTTCCTCCTCGTTTTCCTCTGAAAGGGATAAAAAAAACTATGGAAGGTGAAAAGATGAACCAAATAACCTACTCTCCCTATCCTCCTCCTTATCATCCTCTTCCTCTTGAGGTGCAGAGAAGCCATGGAAGGTGACAAGGTATGGAATAGATTCGAGATTCTTCTTATCCTCCTCCTCTTTCTCTTAGGTGGTAAGAAACTATGGAATATGACGAGGCGGACCAGATAACCGCCTCTCTCTATATACTTTCATATCCTCCTCTTCCTTTTGGCGTGCTGAGAAACCATGGAACTCTTTCTTATCTTCTTCCTCTTGCTATTAACACGGAGGTCCAAGAGGAAGACTAGATAACTTGCTCCGGTAATATTCCTCTTTCTTATGTTCCGACTTCCTCCTCCTTCAGGTGACGCGCGGGGAAGCCATGGGACGTGACGAGCCTCCCTGGCAGTGGCGATCCCGAGCCCCGCCGCTGAACCTGTGCTGAGCGTCAGGTTATTGCCCGGGAACAAAGTATCTGCCGCCGTGTGACAAAAGAGGCGACCCACACCCGGCACGTGCCACATTTCACCACCACTGGCGTCCATTAGCGGCAATAGAGCCATTCACCCAATTTTGAAAGTGGGGGAAGCGGGATTATTTATTCGCTGGAGCTTTTCATACGCAACTGTGAAGCACTGCGGGCTGGTATAGAAAACGGGAGATAGGAAGGAGGCAGGAGGACCGCGCGCTGTGAAATATTGATGTGATTGGTGAATATTTCCTGAAGATCAATGCTGTGTGTGATATACAGCCATTCCTGGTGATATTTGGTATGCTGAGGATGATGGGAATGTTATACTAAAGGAAGATTTCAAGCCTATTCAACGTGTGTTATCTGAAGTCACTATTGGTGAAATATTATACTGTACTGTAAGATCAGAAGGCGACGCTGAGGATAATGGGAAAGTTACGTTTAAAAGATCTAGTGGCTATCAGTGTTGTATGTTATCTGAAGTTCCTATTAGGTAAAATTTTGCAACGTAGGAAGAGATTGTGCAGAGTATGACAGAAATGTAACGCTGGGAAAGCAAAGGAAAACCAGAGGAAGGTGGAAATATTACGTCAAGGAAAGATTTCAAGGCTGCCACTGTTATTGAAGCAGAATTTTGCATTGCACTTGTAAGAGAAGACAAAGACAAGAGTGCAATGGTAAGAAAGAACAAAAGGTAGACAGGATAAATAAAGAAAGACATCAAAGTAACCAGTATTCAGAAACCTTTTGAAATCTTATAACATAGTAGCGGGAGACACTGACAGGAATACAACGTTAGGAGGGCAAAGGGTAGACAGCGATACTCGTAGCACTGGAAACACACCATTCAGGACGCTATCCGTTGCACCTCGTCTGACACTCACGAGACGAGTTCGCGTGTGAGCTGCAGGCCACTACCGCTCTCAATGGGTCTGGACGCGCTGACCTTTGTTTAGCATAATCATAAGGCTGACTTTACTGCGGCGACTCCTTCAGACATAACCCGCCTGATGGGCCGTGTTATGTAATTGTGAAGCGAGGACGAAGGTGATATGAGAGGGAAGGGCCTGTGTGTGTGTGTGTGTGTGTGTGTGTGTGTGTGTGTGTGTGTGAGAGAGAGAGAGAGAGAGAGAGAGAGAGAGAGAGAGAGAGAGAGAGAGAGAGAGAGAGGACAAGTTTGGGGCTCAAAAGAAAACAGCGAAAAAGATAAAGAGAAGAGAAAACCGTGACAAAAATAACGGAAACTAATTTGACTGTCTCATGTTTTGTCGTGAAACGTCGACAACGCAATTCAATAGTTGAAGGTGACGCAACGATAACACTCACGATTCTAACTCAATTCTAAGCCATTGGAAAATTAACAGCACAAAATTAAACAAGAAAGAAAAGGCAAAAAATAAATAAGTAAAACATAAATAAAAAAAAAAAGGTGATGGGAGAGAAAGAACCACAAAAGAGGCAGCCAGGCGAACAAAAACAAGTACAAATGAAAAAGAAAGAAAAAAAACTAACTTAACTTCCTGCTTTCTAAAAAGAAAAAGTTGGGAAAGAACAACTAAAGACTCATAAAACAACTATAGAAGAGCCACACAACCAAAACCGCTAAAATGAATAGAGAAAAAACGAAAGAACAAAGAAAAAAACTAGCATAACTTTCAACTCTCTAAAAAGTCAACGTAGGGTCACAAAAGAGTCCTAAAAGAGTCACAAAAGAATCCCAGAAGAGCCACGAAAGAACCACGAACAAACCACAGAGGAACCGGACAGACAGACAGACAGACAGACATGCACACTTACACTGCACGGTGAGGGGGAGGGCGTTGCTGGTGGTGGTGCCTTGTCTGTTGGTGGCCGAGCATGTGTAGTTCCCGGCAGCTGATCGAGGAACCATTTGTAGCACCAAGTTTTTTCCCGACACCAGGATGCTCTTCTCTTTGTCAGTGTTGAGCGGTTCGCCCTGCAGCAGTAAAGATAAGAGACCAGTATTCAGTGTTTGCTCTCTCACCACGAGTGTTTTCAGTGACCACAGAAATAACTAACGTGGTTCTCAAGAGTGTTTTTCCTTGTGGTAATGTGTAAGTCTTGTTAATATGTCAGTAGGACCATAATAAAAACAACCTTCAAATCCCGTGTCACTTGAATTAGAGGCTTTTGAAAGAATACTTCGCTCTCTCACTACGATTATTTTGAAAGACCACAGATGTGTTTAACCGGGTTCTCAAGAGAGCTTATCTTGTTAAATGTATAGAAATCTTGCTAATCCGAGTCCATAACCATAATAAACTACCCTTCAAAGACCTAAGTAACTTCAACTAAGGCTTTTGAAAGTAGTCGAGGTGTTTCAAACTTAACTTTCACCGCGTACCCCCTCTTGTCCCTCCCCTTCCTCCTCCTCTTCCTCCTCCTGCTGCTGCTGCTGCTGCTACTGCTGCTACTACAACTACTACTATTACTTCTGATAATGCTACTATTACTACTACAGTGAACAGGGCTACCAGGTGACGGCAAGTCCTTTGTCCTCCCCGTTTACGCAGACTGGTGCACAGAGAGAGAGAGAGAGAGAGAGAGAGAGAGAGAGAGAGAGAGAGAGAGAGAGAGAGAGCTAGTTAGGTTCACATTCTTAAACGCTCTGGTCTCTCATCACGATAATCTTCAAAGGCCAAAAGAGATAATAAGTCAGATTTCCATGGGTGTTTTTCCGTATAGACAATGACGTACCTTTGTTAATCTCTCCTTGTAATCATGAGAACACCCTTGAAAACCCTGACAACCTCCACCACAACCTTTTGAAAGCAGAGGTAAGGCAAAGCAAGGAAGTCTTCAAAAAATACATTTCTTATAAGAGTAAATTCCACAGCACTTCTCCTCTCAGCTTGATTACTTTCAAAAGCCTCAAGTCAAGACTGTGTGGCTTTTTAAGAACGTTTCCATGGATCTCGAAGCAAATTAAAAAGCTCTCTACAATATTAACAAGCGAACCACTCTTGAGAAACCCCGGCCAATTATTTCTGTGGCCTTTGAAAACAGTCGTGGTGAAAAAAAAACAAAGAGATTCCACAATATGAGAGCCATACTTACATTTCTACTCCAGACGATTTCCTTGGCTTTGGGATTGCTGGAGACCTCACACTCAAAGTAGATGTCGCTTCCTTCCGTGATGGGGAGCGCCTCCAGGTTAGCCCCCAGCCGTAGCCTCACCCTTGGAGCGTCTGAAGGAGGCGCAGAGGGAACGGAGTGATAATGGGGGGAGGAAGACATGAAGGAATGAAGTGTGGGGGTCGTGAAAGTAATATTGACTGGAGGAAAAGGAAGAAAACTATTGGACTGGTAAAAGCAGTATTGATCAGAGGAAAGGAAAGCGATGGAAATTGGTGTGTGTGTGTGTGTGTGTGTGTGTGTGTGTGTGTGTGTGTGTGTGTGTGTGTTGTTCCGGTGTCATTAAAAGAGCGGCAGGGGTGGGATTAGAATCAATAGCAACACACAGGTAACGATGTAAGGACGATAACCACAACATCAGCCAACATCACTGAACCAGGTGATTGCGTCAACAGTAATTAACAGGCGACTCCAATACAAAAAAATAAAAGGTGTGAAAGGTGTGAAGGGTGTGGCACTTAATCACAGCGCCACCGACAGACACACCGGCACTGATAGACACTCACAAACAACATCAAGGTGTGTGGTGGTGGTAAGCGCCGCTCCCTCAAGCCTGGGGTTACTGGCAGTGCAGGTTAGACTCGCCCCGTTGTCCTCAGCTCGTGGCACCACCGTCAGGAGGGAGGAGGAACGCCCCGCAGTGTGACGTGTCTGGCGGGGATGTGAGTCTTGACACACACACACACACACACACACACACACACACACACACACACACACACACACAAAGTGAAGGAAAAGGAAAGAAATGCAGCACCTTCAGCAAAAGTCACGCTGTCAAACACTTGTCTGCGTCTCCTACTTTTAAAAAAATGACTTCCAATTGATTTCACGCCGGTGATAATGACGCAGTGGGCTTCCCAGGCCCTACGCCGCTGCCTCTTGAGTCTGTGTCTTGCCCTCCCAGCACGGAGCAAAGAAAGAGAGAGAGAGAGAGAGAGAGAGAGAGAGAGAGAGAGAGAGAGAGAGAGAGAGAGAGAGAGAGAGAGAGAGAGAGAGAGAGAGAGAGAGAGAGAGAGAGAGAGAGAGAGAGAGAGAGAGAGAGAGAGAGAACACTAATAGTTTTAAAGAGAGGCGAGTGCTGGTGGGGTCACAAGCCAGGCAGCAGCACCGCCACACACATACACACACACACTCACGGGTGCTCGCAGGGACGCCACAGAGCCTCGCAGCGCCTTGGTCCAGGTGAGGATGGCCGAGGGATGGGCGCCCAACGCGACACACTCGAGGCGCGTCCGCTGTCCGGCCACCAGAGGGACCTCCGGCATGTGAATGTTGACTGTCTTGGGAGGCACTGGGGAGGGAGGGGGAAGGGTGGGAGGATATCTGCTTTCATCACTTAATTGAGAGTTATTATTGGGTTAATCATAAGTCTTTATCAAACCATTCAAGTATCGTTCATATTTCCAGAAAGCCCAGGCGATCCCGGTGAAAAATGGGGCATAAAATACTGGACTCCATTACTGCAGTTGACTTCCCTAAGGGGACCCAATTAGTCTGCGAGGGAGAAAAAAAAACAAGATGATTTTTTTTCTTCCAGCTGGCAAGGTCGGAAAGAGCGGCAGGGTGCAACTGCTGTAGTTCACCCCGGCAGGCAGGAGGATGACGCAGGAGTGATAAAGGATAACTCAGGGTTAACTCACTGGTAATTCACGGATAACTGACATGTCCTCATCTTCTCAGGGCGATGTTAGCTGGATTACCGCCGCCGCGTGAAGGAGGACCGCTGAGTGTCTTCTCGCGGCGTCCATCATTGCCACATCGACCCGCGGAGTGGAGGAGACGCTGACGGAGTTACGAGGGAGAGGGAGACGCATCAAGTGATCTCGGAGGGGGGGAGGCGGTGGGGGCGTTTGCTTGGACTGTTGGGGCTTGGGGAGGAGCGAGGGTGAGGGCAGCAGGACAGGGAGGGAGTGGGGGGTGGGTGAAGCTGGGGACGAAGGCGATTCAGTTGGAGAAGGGTAAGAGTATGCGGTACTGTGATGTTGGGTCGTGAAGATAGGGTGTGCTGGGACGGCAAGACATGTTGAGCACACTGTGAGGGGGGGATGTGCAGGGATGGGAAGACAAAGTGTGTGGAGACGTGAAGGTAAGAACATAAATGGGAAGATAAGTTGTAGTGGGACCGCAACGCAAGATAAACGGACCGTGAAGGCAGACTGTGCACGAGGGGACGGGAAGACAGAGTGTGGCCAGGAGCGTCTTCTTAATAATCAGTTCCTCTCCTTAAGAACAAAAACAAAACCCTGCAGCGTTATACTGAAGAAGACAAGAAGACAACGTCCTGTACGAATCTTATTAGAAACAAAACGAGAAGTCATCTCGCCCTGTTCTTGACAAAGTGATGGATGTCAGCAAAGTGTTCGGGGTGAGTAGTGACGGTGCGGCGGGAACAAATGACTTCATGCTTGATAAAGTGAATTGAAAGAAGGAGAGACTTGAGAAGGAACTGGTTTTCAACAGGGTAGCAAATAAATTTAACAGAGTCAGTAATCAGACAGTTAACTCTGAGTCATTAATAAACCTTAAAAGATTAGACAAGTTAATGTACTGACGATGACAGTGAAAATAAGTAGGTACGATTTACGCTAGAAATGCCACCTGTGGGCTTGACGGCTTATTGCAGCTTCCCTTGTCTTGCCATGTAATAGCAGCAGCAGCAGCAGCAGCAGCAGCAGCAGCAGCAGCAGCAGCAGCAGTACGGGCGTCAGGGGGTGATATACACGTAGGTAATCCCCATCACCTACGTATGTTGTCCCAAGTAGCATAACATAACAGTAGCACAACATAACATCACAGTCATGTATACGCTTCCCGTGTTATTGCTTATTATGTTCTGATGGTATTGCAAATTTTACTGTAACTCTTGCCAACCATTTTAGTGTGTCGTGTACAAACAGATGTTCAAAGAAGCACTGTTATTTTATTCCGGCGGCGCCATTTCCGCCCCGCACGCCTGCAGCCCCGCCGGGAACACCCTCATGATGCTCTCGCCGTATTGACCCTACGACATATTTGTTTGTATTTCCTCGCCGCTTCCCTGATACTCCCTCTTTGTAAAATTTCCACTTCAATTTCCTCTCTTATTCTTTAGATCACTTCGCCCGCTCGCCACCGCGGGTTGCAGGAAGTGCTTTCATGTTTTCCTTTTACTACACGATCCTCGATTGTAAACCACACGATTCTCTGCGTGTCATTCTGAAGCACTTCATGACCCACCACCTCAAACGCACGAGCTGGGAAGGCTGCCTTTCTAGATCCCCCTCTGCCGCCACCGCCACCGCCACCGCCGCCGCCGCCGCCGCCGCCGCCGCTGCTGCTTCTTCAGGGACGAGTGCTCGAACGAATTCTCAATTAATATTCTTTTAGGAATCAGATTTCGTCTCTTGAAAGTCTTGGAGATGTCTCTTAACATCGTTTTCTATCATTGGTCCACGTATTCGCAAGGAGAAAAGAATGTGGCGGCCTGGAGGCGGCATTGGCGGTGGCGGTGGGGAAGCAGTAATTCCTCCTTACCCTGGGGGTGAAATTCCTCCTTACCCTGGAGGTACAATTCCTCCTTACCCTGGAGGCAGTACTAAATTTGGTACACACAAGGAGGAAACACGGTCATTCACTCTCAAAGCACCCAATTATAACATCCAGCCGTCTATCTCAGTGGTCTCAGCGTTACTCACGGTGGAGGAGCAGCGCCAGGGAGACGGTGAGAGGCTGTGTCAGGTTAGTGTTGGAGGCGCGGCAGGTCAGGTTACTCCGAACGTAGTCACGGGTGAGAGACGGAATATTCAGCACCGCCTTCACCTGTCGCGCTGGAGCCCCTGCTGGCGCCCTGGTGAACTGCAGTGACGGGGGCGGTAAGGCGGACAGGGCAGGCATGGTGGGGGGCGGGCCGTCATAGCCGAGCACTGTCCTGTTGTTGCTGAGGAGGGTGGAGCCTCGCCACCATGTCACCTCAGGAGCTGGCCAACCTGTCGTTAGAAAGTCCTTATGTCACCTGGCTCTCCTTTGGCACTCAGGGAACACACCCTACCACTGGCACCTCATCAGGCCTTTCCACACATACTGTTATCCTTGGCTATTGCCTTTTTTTCATTAAAGATCTAAAATAATTCGGCGACTTTTCTCGCCTGTAGGCTCTATTGAAAGTTGCTTTGGTTTTCAAGGGTATTTTTATACATTTACTGATAGTTTAAGAAAATTTTATATTTTCAGCAAAAACAATCCTCATGAAAACCAACTTATTAAGTGAGTGGACCTTGAAAACAGTCCTTTTAGAGGCCAAAGCGATTCTCAACACTGGCCTTGCACTCTGAAGTTCACGGGACTGTCTCGTGGCTTGTGTATCTCGGGAACTTTGGTCCAAGGTATTCATTATAATAATTAGAGCCATTTTAACCTAGAAATACAATTTAGCGTTTGTATTATGGTTTGTGTGAGCACTCGGCCTCCGTGAACTGAGCAAGACGCTACCCCCCTCCCCCCCCCACCTCCTCCCCCGAGCCTCGCCACACACGTGAGACGCCCCGGTGCTTCCCCCGCAGGATATTACCCTGCCAAGTGCATATTGTGTGTCTAAACTTTGCGATCCATGAAAAGTTACACTCAGGTTGTTGAACATTCTGAAAAAAACTTGAACTCGTGTGTGTGTGTGTGTGTGTGTGTGTGTGTGTGTGTGTGTGTGTGTGTGTGTTTGTGTGTGTGTGCGTGTGTGTGTTATCACAACACGGTATGTTATATGAACTACAGACATATGTATATTTATCTATCATCGATACTG
>CM035186.1:2081557-2091557 GCA_020233015.1 Callinectes sapidus | reverse complement strand
GAGGCTGCCGGCGACGTAAACACAACCCGGAAAATACGGAGCATCGCGCTGAAAACGTCGACTCCACTTAATGAGAAGTGTTCATCGCGGAGGGGCGGGCGGCGGCACTCTCCAGGCGAGGCAGCGCCCCTACTCACACCCGCCGCCCCCACCAGTCCCCGTCCGTCCCGTCGCCTCTTCTCCCTTATTAGTGGCTCAGCAAAACTGGAGCACGGCAGACTCAGGCGGGATTTCGCAGCGCAATGGCAGTAAGCTCCAGTAAAGCACTGGAATCCAAACACAAGATGACCCGGCGGTGTCTTTGTGGCGGAGTGCGAGGTACAAGGTGCGTGCAGGTACGAGTGAGGTGCAGAGGACGGTGCATGCATGAGCTCATTAAGGTGTTGATGTGTATTTATGAGGCACATTTGCATGATGGAAGACTGAACTACTTGAGGAAATTGAGTGAACGATGGCCTCAATATATATAGGGTGACTCTCCGCTTTATTTATGGGAAATATTTGCGTGAAGGATAACTTAAAGGGGTGCGGAGAGGGTGGCTCGTGCTGGGTGGCGCTGCCTGAGCGCCTCCCCCGCGGCACCCATGCACTGAAGCAACTCTGTCATAAAAATAGCAAAAATGTCCAAAGGGAAGATTGAATATCGACCGTCCGCCTGACAGACAAACATGACAAGCTAATACACGTGGAAAGAGAGGCAAGAAGGCGGCCTCGCCACACACACGGAAAGTGAAAACGTGGACAGACAGGCAGTAATGCAGCTGTCCTCTTCTTTTTCTTCTTGTATCTGTATACTATTACTAATACTACGACTTCTGCTACCAACTATGTAATTATTTTCTCCGGGACACACAGTGAAATATGGGGGGTAATCAGAATGCAGGGCAGGTCATGACGCACAGCAGCAGCCTCGCGGCGCCAGCGGCGTGGCGCTCCCTGTGATATATATACGGCGAGTTAATTTGAGTGTCACAGGTTTTCATCTTTCTTTAAAGCCTTACAAATGACAAGCGTGTTCAGGAAAGGCAAATTTTCCACGAAACATTAATACGATATAATCTAGTTTTATACAATCCCATCCGGCGAGGAAAGCGAGGGTAGTGGCGGGGGCGGCGCCCCCGGAGGGCTCCTCGAGTCCGATTCTCTACAAAAAGATTTTCGAAAATAATCTTGGATCCTTATGGCGATGATTCGATTTCAATCTGGGATAATTGGATAAAAATGCTTCCTAATCAATCAAATTGGCTCACCCTTCGCAGCATCAGCCAGACCCCAGCTGGCAGTGATGCATCACCAGCGGCGGCGGGGCGGCGAGGCGGCTGGTCGGCGGGGCGTGCCAGTCAGTGCAGGTCACCGGCGGCCACGGGGAGGGCACACTCCATGGAAACTGAGGGCGATCCTTGCGTGCCTCCTCACTGCTGAGTCTAAAGTTAGCTCTGCCGTAGGCGCCTCGTGGCTCGTCATGCCGCCTAGAGCAGCGCCCCGCGGCACTAACCGGCGGACTGCCAGGCTCAGGCCGCAGCCCGACAATAATTATTCCCTCTTCTGGCTGGCCGCACGGCAATACCGCTCCGCCGGGCTTCGTGGGGCCGGAATCTGGTCTCGGCCATGAATTCAGAACAGGACGGAGTAATTTTCATAAAAAAATAAAGAATTACACACGGTGTTGTAGCTTCATAATACTTTGGTAAAAATAAATTGTGTGTGTGTGTGTGTGTGTGTGTGTGTGTGTGTGTGTGTGTGTGTGTGTGTGTGTGTGTGTGTGTGTGTGTGTGTGTGTGTGTGTGTGTGTGTGTGTGCATGTGCGTGTGTGTGTGTGTGTGCATGTGCGTGTGTGTGTGCGTGTGTGTGTGTGTGTGTGTACACGTACACAGGGAGCCTTGAGGCGGTGGCCAGAGAACACAATATAACACGAGACTCATTACCGCTGGACTGAGGACGCGGTACAAAACATTTACCGCTAAGGAATTCGGCCTCTCATCATGATGGTCCCGGCGTCCCACACACTGCATAGCGGCGCCTGTGGGGTGTCCTTTATCTCTCCCACAGGCAGACACCGGGCACACGGGGCCGCCGGAAGTGACTCCAAGGCGTGTAATTGCCTCTACCATTCCCCATTTCTCCGGATTAGCGGGCGGGGCGAGGGAGGAGCGGCGGCGTCGTCTGCAGGAGAGGGATACTGGTGGTGGTGGTGGTGGTGGTGGTGGTGGCGGTGGTGGTGGTGGCGGGAAGTGGCGCGAGGGTGTGCCTGAGGTGTGCAAGGTGCTCCCAGGTGTGGCGTGAGGCTGTGGCTGGTGGGACGGCCGCCGCCTCCCCTCTGGCCCAGT
The DNA here is from genome assembly GCA_020233015.1 of Callinectes sapidus. NCBI lineage: Eukaryota > Metazoa > Arthropoda > Malacostraca > Decapoda > Portunidae > Callinectes > Callinectes sapidus. The sequence continues at coordinate 2,089,230 of CM035186.1, read as the reverse complement.
GGTTGTGCTAATGGCTCTTATTCTTTTTCTTCTGTTGCTTCTTCTTTTTCTTCTGTCCCTTTCTTTCTTCCCCTCTCCCTTCCTTCCTTCCTTCCTTCGTCCCTTCTTTCCTTCCTTTTTTCAATATTTTTCAATTTTTACCTCCTCTTCCCTCTCTCTCTCTTATTGCTTCCGTCTTCCTTTCACTTTATTCCTCTTTCCTCGTGTTTCCTCCTTCATATTTATTAGTCTGTCTTCACCGCCATTACTGTCATCGTCCTCTGACAATACCCCCCCCACTCCTCCCCCTTCCTCCTCCTCCTCCTCCTCCTCCTCCTCCTCCTCCTCCTCTTCCTGTCCTTCTTAATCATCATAATCATGTTTCTCTCAAAATTAAGAGAGACATTATAAGTACCACTGTTCCTTAACTCTCTCTCTCTCTCTCTCTCTCTCTCTCTCTCTCTCTCTCTCTCTCTCTCTCTCTCTCTATCGCTCTCTCTCTCTCTCTCTCTCTCTCTCTCTCTCTCTCTCTCTCTCTCTCTCTCTCTCTCTCTCTCTCTCTCTCTCTCTCTCTCTCTCTTTTATAGGGCACTGCTGGGGTGGCACTCTCAGTCGTAGCGATAACAATCGATAAAGCTCCTTTCCCTCGGTGAATTAAGCTGTGAAATGACCCTTAAAACGGCCGGTGCAAGAAGCTGCCGATTGCGTCCTTCACCGCCTTCTGCGTCTTACGCTAGGAAGTGCGTTGTGTCTCTATGCTCAACGTGTAGACCAAAACTGTAGCTTGGGGTGTTTGAGGCAGCAGGGGATAGATGGGATGTGTCCTGAAGGGAGTGTAACAACGTGCACGTGTTGTGTAGAAGCGAAAAATAACCTAAGAAGAAATGGGCCCGTCGACAACTAAGGGCCTTGTTTATGTGGCAGGCCGCAAGGAGGGGCGATCAGCGTTACCAACACGTGCGGGGGACTTGCGCCTCCCAGGAAACAGGGAATGGGAGACGAGGTTTAGGGTTTCACTCAAGGCCACTACTTTATGTGTAGCTGTTAAAAGTCAGTGTGGGCCAAGTCAGGAGACACCCAACGCTTGGGATTGTATTGTACTCTACTCCTACGCGATGCCTGAGACTACGTTGCTGGTGTGTGTGTTGCGTGAAGGACAAATGTAGGTGAGGCGATGGCGTTGAGGACAAAGAGAGATAGCTGGCAGTGCTGGGTGAAGGGGAGGAACTTGAATTCGCATAGCATCAGTAAGAGAAGGGAGGGACTTGAGGGGGGAGGTGAATATATTGCGATTTACGGCCACGGTTGTAACATGTAAAATACTTTCTTGGAATTTCTTAGGCAGTAAGTTTTTACAGAGGGAAAGGAGGGTTAGGTATGTTTTCGTGTGTGCTCACTAAAGGGGAAGGTTTTTAGGACGAGAGACAAAATACTTTATCATGATATTTTAAAAATTATTCTCAAATTACAAATCAACACTTGGTATATATATGTGTATGTATGTATGGCTGGGCATGTGGATGCATGAATCTGAAGGAATGTAAGTGATGTATGTATGTATGTATGTATGTATGTATATGTCTTACGTATGCATGTAGGTATGCACTCAAATATTTGTATCATAGTATCAATATATTCAATATGCGAGTATTCATCTGTGAAATATCAGTGACATTTTGTATATGATAAGTACATAAATATTCATCTAAACTTCCTTCAGACAAAGTTCTAGTGTGGTCAATTTGTGCACGCATGTTTTATCTTCCCACGGGAGCAGAGCCCGCCTCGGAGCCCTAAGGCCGAATCACTCTGGGTACCTCGGCCGCTGCTCACAATAGCGCTGCTATCGCATTCAACCTTACAAATTAAGGTTTTTCTTATGCATTTGTGGTAAAAAGTCAGCAAGACAGTGAAGCACCTCACAGTACAGGAAAACCATATTTCCCTGAGTTTGTTCTTGTTACACAGTGTCACCACTACATGTTTGTAACTCTAATGTGCAAGTACTAAGACGATCACCAGGTCAAAGACATAAATAAAGTGCAGATTAGACAGTTAAAAGAGCTCCAGTTGTCACCAGTTACGTCAGAGAAGTTGGTTACTATAACAAGCACCTCAGAAAGGCTTTAGTGAGTAATTGAAACAGGGCGCGTGAAGACCGCAGAGTTATAGATGCCGCCGTCACCGTCACCGTCGTCGTTCAGCGGCAAGAGCCACAGCGCCGTGAGTGTGTAGCTAGGGCGTCGCAGGGATGTAGCCGAGGGACCGGGCGCACCCCTGCACGGGCGGGACGTGTACAGGCCGCTGTCTCAGCCGTCGGCGGGAGGACCGTGAAGCTGAGTCCGTCGCGGCCGGACAGGGGGCCGCAGTATCTTGTGAGGCGACACACACATACACACACCTGCAGGAGCCGTGTTAGGCCGAGACGCCCCCGCGTTGTAAGCTCGCACGAAAACCCTCCCTCAGTTGTCACAAGAAGATGGCTAGCTAAGAAAGCCGCATTAAGACGCTCCATAAACTTTAAAGAGCGACAGATGTGTTGTGAGGCGAGCGGTGGTGTATAGCCGCGGGCGCGGTGCTGTAGGTGTAGGCGGCCGACCCTCCCGCCCGTCCAAGCCCGACCAGACCCCCGCCAACAAGACCCGCCCTTCTACTGCGTCCACTGTGTCACTCAGAACCCAAGTTATAGAAAACTTGTTCAAGATCAGTGTTATTATTCACTACAAAAATGTAAATGTTTTGAGCTATGTAAATCATAATACTATCCTTCATGTTGCTCATTGAGTTAAGATTTACTGTGCCACTTCACACATATGGAGCTTGTTGTATCTCACATTCTCACCGTCCCATTATGAGATGCTTGTTCGCTCATATCACTCCTCGCCACATGCTTTCCTTGACTCCTGTATGACGGTATGCGCCGGCCGGACCACTGACGGTAACACTCAGGTAACGTAACGCAAACACGCCAAGACGGTAAAAAAACTAACAAACACTCACAACGACTGGCACCATAACCTCCCATAAGGAACCACATTACATACCACAGAAACAACACACACACACACACACACATACACACAGACACACACACACACACACACACACACACACACACACACACACACACACACACACACACTAACATGCGTTATGCCTAGCGGGTCGTAATGAGGTGTAAGGTAGGTAAAAAGTTTTTTCCTGACGTTCTTCTTTTACCTTCTCCTACACCTGGCCAGCCATTCTGTATAACTCATCCTCATTTCTCTGATGATATCTCCCACCTCTTCATCTTCCCCCTTAACGAGTATTCCCTTAAGCTTCCCTTCCACTGTCTCTCTTTCTCTCTATTTTATCTCTCGAGTCCCCGCGACCCGCGAGACTCACGCCCTGCGGTGTTCACGGCTAGCTCAGGCTAGGCGGGTGACAGGTGACAGGTGCGCCGTGTGTCTAGTAACGAACGCGAGGCAGGTGAAGGAAACAGGTAGGTGGTGCCCCCCGGGCGGCGGGGCACCGTGCGCAATGTTCGCTTACCTCACCCACCCCAACCCAGCGGGTTATCATTCAGCTATTATTTTCATTTCAAATTGTTTATATTAATTACTACTTATATGATTTAATTAGTTTAATTTACTTTTATCCTAGTTTTATTTAAGACTTACAACTCATTATTATTATTATTATTATTATTATTATTATTATTATTATTATTATTATTATTATTATTAATTTTATCACTTCGTTTCTTTTCTTTTCTTCTGCTATTTACTACTACTACTACTACTACTACTACTACTACTACTACTACTTCTACTACTTCTACTACTACTGCTACTACTGTTCTTACCAATATTTATTTATATCCTCCTTGTCATCATGTCCTGTGTACACAAAGTGTCCTGGTGTGTGCGCCGCGTGTTTGGTGTTCACCCTGATTACCTAAATAAGTAGTTCCTACCACACACTGTGTAGGTGTTCACTCTCACTGTCCACGCGCGCTGCTCTCTGCGACGCGTGTTTAGTACCAAGAAAGGTAACTGTGTAAGACGGTAAGATAGAAACTTGTTAAACGTGGTAACTTTATTGTAGTAATACGTGTACTTTTTACTGTAATAACGTTGTAAATCTTGACATTGTAAAGCTGAAATGTCGGCCGATGCCACCCTGCGTTGAGCGTAATGCGCGAGCGCCCGGGGAGGAGGAAGACGAACTCAGCTTAAATAAATACATACAAACGACTTGGTAACAGAAAAAAGTTTTAATTCACCCCTTGCGGAACAAACGCGAGTCTGGGTCTCCAGCCACTATTCACATCTATTATAATTCTAAGTGTTATTCTAATTAACCATTCATGCCCTTATACCCATCTAAATCCTACCACTACCTAATCTCCACTGAGATCCATACATATCTTTCTCTAATGATTGAAATCTATTGCATATTAACTTCAAAGGTAATTGCATTTCCTGTGTTCTTTCTCTGTGTAACTTCACCAGTTTTCAGGTTTCTTAACGTCACAGCCTGGCTTTCTTCAACCCAAGTACGGTAAGGTCACCGGTGGTAAGTCTGCCTCTCAAAAGCTGCCAGGGATATACGATGCTATTGGGTTGTAGAGTTTAGCATATTTCATTTATTCCAGTTATTCAGCGGTAATTTGATGGGTTTTGAGCGGAAAGTAGATAGTTTTTTTTTTTTCTCATATTTCCTGACCCGTACATCACTCCCCTGCCCTCGTTTATCAGATACAAGTGTTGCATTATGGGAATTTACGCCCTATAGACACCATCATATATCACGTGCCTTTGATGCGTATGAAATATATATTAATAATTTATAGTCTTACGCCCCCCAAAAAGGGAGCAAAAAATATATAGATAAATTTTTCCGTGGTGTGGGAAATTCTCTTAAGGGGTCGCCATATATATTAGGGGCCACGTGCCTGGGAAGATTCATGGTGGGTGAGCCTTGGCCCGGAAAGTTAGCTCCAATCCAACCCCCGAACGACCCCCGTCAAGCCAGCAGGGCTCCCGACACTCCGTAAATTCACTAGTAGAAGGTGATTTTGTTGTGAGGATTCGATAGTAGTTTTTAACATTTATGGAAGTCACTGGATTTCAGAAATCTTTTCGCGTCCTTCAGAATATTTCAGCGTATACCTTGTATTCTGAACTGTGCATTTTTTTTCCGAGCACTTTGTTGTACCCAGACTTTTTCGTGTGTATGTAAGGTTAGGTAACATCTCCATTTCTAAAAATGTCATGACATTATTCACGAAAGAAAAGTGAACGTAACTGTTTAAAATTGGAGTCTTTCGCTCTTAAAGTTTGGTAATTTGTTGAAATAAAGGTACACGACTCGCCTTACAGTTCCTTGGAGAAGATAAGAGGTAAAAGCGTCTTCTCATGACGTGTTCCGTGCAGTTTGTTGCTTCTTTATAGGTCGTTTGGTGAAGTTAGCATCAACCTTACACTTCATTATTTAGCCTTGTTACGAACTTTTTTTATTTTATCTTATCCTGCGTCGTGCTGCAAAAAATTAGTGTATATATATATATATATATATATATATATATATATATATATATATATATATATATATATATATATATATATATGGCGGGTTACTTTTGTGCCGCTTTAAAGGTCAAGCAACCTTTGCTATTATACTTCAGCTCGGAAAAAAAGGTACGGCACCTTATTTGTCTTAACCGCGGACGTGAAGGCTATAAAAGTATGTCCAACCTTCTCCACATTTACATAATTCCTACATTTTCTTTCCTGATGAGGTTATGGTAGTTTCCCCTCGAGGTCGTCAGCACAGAAGCATTTCGTCACTTGGTTCGGCGAAGAAGGTTGAAAAATATTAGCTTTTCTAGATGTCGCTTTGGTCTTCCCACAGCGACGGAGTAGGTGGTGTTATTATATCTGAGCCTGATTTACGCGGCCATCCATTCCCCTTTATGGCGAGCCCAGTGACTTGTTGAGCGCCGCCCGTCCAGACATGGGAGCTGTTCCTTGTTATATGGATATTGTTTTGACGATTTCGTGGAAGATGTAGGCAAGTGAAGGATATAGGTAAGAAAAGGGAGGGAGGGAGGGAGGGAGACCAGTTATAGTATCTTTAATTGCTACTACGGGTTCTGTAGTTTCCGTATGATAAATATTTGTTTTAGAGTACCGAGAAATCATTCACTGCGATTTCGTAGTACCTTTTACTGCTTATATCTGTATGGGATAGGATTGTTTCTTTCATAATACTGAAAACTGAGGTTTCTAGGTAAGCGTGGAGTTATTAGCGTTGTGTTGTCGCTTTGTTGTAGCCCGGCTGTCGCCACCACAACACGGGCGCCTCCCCCGTCCCTCCCTACTCCCTCCCAAGCCCCGTCGCATGATACCCTGCTTCTCCACGTCCACCAGAATCTGTGGGATCCTTGGATACCCTCAGCTGTTTCTGTGTTCGTGGAGGTGTGGGGGCACGACACGACCCTCAGCTCAGGTCAGGCGTGCAGGAGTCATCGCGGGGCCTCTCCATGAGCTGCGGAGAGCGAGCAACTCAAACTAAGTCAAACGAGTTTATTGTTTCCACTCTCTCCGTTGCCTCGACTGGAGCAGTCCTGCGTTGACCAAAATAAGGGGGAGGTGACTCTGAATGGAGGATGGCGCCCCCTCCTGACGCCCCCGTGAGGCCACCGTCTCCGCGACACACGTGCCAGATGACCAACTCACACCCTTTGCTGCCCGCCGTGTCTCCCCTTCCCGGCCCAGCTGCCTCCTGACACTCTTCATTCCACCACTGACGTGTTCACTTTCCTTTCTTTTCTCCATGCTGCTGTTCACTTTACTTTCCTTGACTTCTATTACTTCATCTCCACGTGTTTCTCACATTCCTCTGCTACTGTTTCATCTTTACTTTCGTGTTTCTTTTCATCAACTGCTCTCTTGCTCTTCCTCCTGTCTATTCGTCATGGGTGGATGGTCAGGCTGGATCGCGGCGGGGTGGGGTGGGCGTGGTGGCCTGAGTGATGACTGCCAATATCTCAACCTCAACCTCTGCTCCTCGCTGTGCCTTCTCCCTGCCTCCGTGCTGCGAGCCCTCTGTGCTGTGTGAGATATACTCTACCTAGTGCGCTTAGCTACACACCAAAGCAATAATCTTTAGTTGTAAGTTAGGTTGTAGTGACCCAGACTTACTTAATGGCTCCTTACACCCTCCATCCTCACCTTATGTTTTTAAGTGTTATTCAACTCTGTCGCTTTTTTCTGTTCTCTATTTTTTTTTTCATGATTTCTGTTTCATTCCGGGGGAAGGGAAAACTTTTTACGTATATTTTTTTTAGTTAAATATTATTTTCCTTGTTTGGTCATCTGTTTTTTTTTTATTAATCTATTTTACTTTTTACACATTTTATTTTCTTAAGAACTACCACCACCGCTCTCGGGTTCCCCAAAGCCTGTCATGTAGAGGTAGTGGTGTCACCCATGTCCTTCCCTCCCCCCGACCCGTCCCCAATATCCACCCCGTGGCGCTGAAGAGAACCTTTGTGGAAGTGACGGTCAGGTCGCCGCCTCGTGACAACCCAACGCAATAATTCCTATAAGGAGAGAGAGAGAGAGAGAGAGAGAGAGAGAGAGAGAGAGAGAGAGAGAGAGAGAGAGAGAGAGAGAGAGAGAGAGAGAGAGAGAGAGAGATATGAG
>CM035186.1:1995343-2013654 GCA_020233015.1 Callinectes sapidus | reverse complement strand
TCCTCCTCCTCCTCCTCTCCCGTCCCTTTCTAGACAGACAGAGAAAAAAAGAAAGAAAAGAAAAAAAGAATAAAAGAGAACTGTGGTAATAAGACATAATAAGAGATGCAGTACAGTAAATGGTGAAGAGAAGTAAGAGAACAAGAATAACAATTAAGGAATATTGAGGAATAAGAACAAAAGAAGGAAAGAATAACAATGAAGGAAGGAATATAGACGAATGATAACAGAAGTAGGAAAGAACAGTAAAAGAAGGAATATTGACGAATGAGAACAGAAGAAGGAGAGAGAGAGACCGAGACAATGAACAAGACGAAGGCAAGGAGGGAAGATGACCGAGATGAGAGAAGACGAGGAAGAAGACGGAGGGAAGAGGAAGAGGAGGAGGAGGAGGAGGGTGATGTGGGGTGGTGAGAGGGGCGAAAGTCGTTGGATAAGAGAGGCAAGACGGGTGAGGAGGAGGAGGAGGAGGAGGAGGAGGAGAACAGGGCCAGGAAGACGTCAGCGGGACTTGAACACGACTGGGCCCCACTGAAGGTAATTACTCAAATTATGGGGGCCCTAATGCCTCGTGTCGGCCCTCAGCCCTGACACACTGGCAAGATGTAGGGCTGGCAAGGGCTGGGAGGGACGGCTAAGGCTGGCAAGGGCGGGCAGGGTCAAGCAGGGATAGGTATGACTTATTAAAGATAGAAAGGGAATGAATAGAGCTTTGTAGGGCTTGGCAGGGCTCGATAGGGCTGTGAAAAATCCTAGATAGAGGTGAATAGGGATAAGGAAAGCTGGGAAAGGCTGGATAAGGCTGTGAATGGCTGGGTTAGGGGTGGGGAGGGATAGGGGTGGGCCTGTCCGCCGCCGCGTCAGTGGGGAGGGCAGCAGGGGCGGAGTAGCACCTGATGGAGGGGAGATTAGACAAGTTGAGTTGGGGTGTGTCAGCGGGGAGACTGACACGATACGGGGGAAAAGGAAGTGTGGCTACCGGGAGGTGTGCTGGGGACGCGACGGGGAAAAATGCACGCTGGGGTGAATATTGAGAAGCACGGGGAGGAAAGTGCTGGGTGGTGGTGGTGGTGGTGGTGGTGGTAGTAGTGGTGGGGTGTACTGAGTAGTGAAGTGCATGTTTGCAAGATGGAAATGTGTAGTGAGTGTACATGAAAGGGAAGCAAAAAAAGGAGGAGGAGGAGGAGGAGGAGGGAGGGGGAGGAGAAAACCCAAGATTAGAGATCACAAAACCAAAGTACAAATCTTGCAAAAAAAAATATAAAAAAACAATATGAAAAACACTACACCTTTTTTAACGAGTCGAGCACAGCACCAGGAGAAATTAGAAAACGTTGGAGGAAGAATGCCGCATGAACAATGAATAAAAAAGGAAGACATTGAACTAATAACCTGAAAAACCATGAGAACAGCGAATAAACAAGCCTTGAATGTAGACCAGACATCAAAATAACATGGCAAGGCTCCGCACCACACACAGACACAACACAGACGGAGGGAGGCACAAACATATACTTTACCACAAGCAACCCCCCCCCCCCACCCCCCACGTTACACCCTCCCCTCTCCCACACTCTCCTTGCCAAACCTAGTTGCCCAGTGGGAGATATAGCGCTCTCCCGTTAATCCCAGTGGTGCCATGTGACCTAAGCTGCTAATAGAATCATTTCCATTTCCATCTACACTCTATTTCCTACACATCTTCCTTACACATGTAGTCTTCCATCTTACACCTACCCTCTGCTGTCTATATCTCTTCTGCTTAGCTCCTGAAGCATCTTTCCCCTTGCATTATAGACACAAACGCTTTTTCTACTACAAATATTCCCCATTACACCCTCCTATCTCTTACTCCCTCTTACTTACACGTCTAGCTTCTCATATCCTACTACATCTATCATCTACTGTCCATATCCCTTCCATTTACCGCCTCAAAGACCTTTTTCCTGTGCATTACAGATATAAACGCTTGTTCTGCCTCAAACATTCCCCATTACATCCTCCTATCTCTTATAACCTCTTCCTTACACAGCTTCTCATATCCTACTTCATCCATACTCTGCTATCTATATCCCTTCTATTTGCCTCCTCAAACACTTTTTTCCCTTATATTAACTCCATACTTCCTGATAACGTTTACACCCATTTCTACACCTCATCCTTACTCCCCTTCCTTAATTTCCCTCCTTACACCTTGAAAACCTAACCTTCCGTGTACTTCTTCTCGTATTACATCCAGACCACCCCTTAAAAACCTTCATTTCTGTCACTAAATCTCCACTTTTTCTTTTGCCTTCACACTTCCAAATGCACCCTTGAAATCTCCATTACTTATCTCCCAAGCTTTTTACCCTTCAAACTCCCTTCAATCAACCTGTACCTTCACTACTGCTTATCTACCCCCTCACGACCCCTTCTTTCTCTACCACCCCCCACGCCACACCCCCCCCCCGCTCCCTTCACCCCCCTTCACCCTCCGTCCCCAGGAAAGAGAAAGTCAATAGTGTACATTAGTTATGAGGTGATATCGATCGTTCCCATCTCAATGAGTGTTTCCGGCGATATCGATACAAAATGAGCCAGAAGCCAAACCGCACAGAGCTGTCGGCGGGGGCTAATGACGCTAAGTAGTCGAGGAGCGGCCCAATTACCTGGCAGTAACTCAGCCCAATGATTGCTTGTTACACGTCAACTCTCCAGCAAAGTACATATCTACCTCCCTCTTGGCTTATTTTCTCTCTGTATGGTGCTGGCGGAAACTACTACTACTACTGCTACTATTCTCTCTCTCTCTCTCTCTCTCTCTCTCTCTCTCTCTCTCTCTCTCTCTCTCTCTCTCTCTCTCTCTCTCTCTCTCTCTCTCTCTCTCTGCCTGTATTTCATGTGTATTTGCTCTCTAACTTACAAAAAAATACCTGTTTTTTACGTGTAGTTTTTCAAGTTATGTGTATTTCAACTGTAGACTTACTTGTAACACACACACACACACACACACACACACACACACACACACACACACGCACGGAGATAAAAGAACAATAAGTAATAAAAACACAAACGACATGAACAACAGCAACAACAACAACAACAAAAAAGAGGAAGAAAAAAAAAAGGCAGCAAAAGGAATCCAATACTTGTAAATTACAGTCAAGAGAGAATTTCAAAACTATTCTTCATTTATATATATTTTTTGTTCTTCTATCCTCCTCCTCCTCCTCCTCCTCCTCCTCCTCCTCCTCCTCCTCCTCCTCCTCCTCCTCCTCTTTTCCTTTACTCTTTTGCTCTTCACGATATTTCTTCATCACTCAACCAAAAGTGAGAGAGAGAGAGAGAGAGAGAGAGAGAGAGAGAGAGAGAAAGCAATTAACCCTCAAGGTGACATGATCTTTCAAGACGAAACCAACAGTATGAAATTTTGATGAGAGAGAGAGAGAGAGAGAGAGTCAATTAGTACAGAATAATGACTCTTTTATAACCAAACGTTTATAAGATCACTCTATTAAGACTTCTACTACTACTACTACTACTACTACTACTACTACTACTACTACTACTACTTCCACTGCTACACCAATAAAGATCACACCAATATCAAAACTTTTAAGAATACGAAGAGAAAATGAGAAAATAAAAGTAACTTTCCCACACAGCCATCAGCTTTGTCTCTTTCCCCGTCACCCTTTCAGGAGTATTCAATTAAGAGAGAGAGAGAGAGAGAGAAAGAGACTATTTTGCTTCGTTATAAAATGTTCTAATAACTTTTTTTTCCTCTCTTGCATTTATCTAATGACTTTATTTTTACCATCCCTCATTGTCCCATTCTCTCTCTCTCTCTCTCTCTCTCTCTCTCTCTCTCTCTCTCTCTCTCTCTCTCTCTCTCTCTCTCTCTCTCTCTCACACACACATACACACACATCCATTAGTAAATGAATGTTGGTGTGTCTGAAGCAAATGCGTTCCCGTGTGTGTGTGTGTGTGTGTGTGTGTTTTGGGTGAGGTAGTAAAGTAGTTATTTTGTGTTGAGTGATTGCCCTGCAGGAATGTTGACAGAGCGCAGGTGTGGAGTGACTGGAGTGTGTGTGTGTGTGTGTGTGTAGTAGCAGCAGCAGCAGCAGTTTTTTTAAGTTGTTCTCATTTTCAACTTCATTCTAATTCTCATTCTTGTCACTGACTATTACTATTTTTTCCGTCTTGTAATACGTATTTTTTATTCCTTTCTCTCCTTATTTTTGTCTAATCTCATTTCAATCTTTTTTCTTATTTCCTCATGTAGTAATTTTTTATTTCATTGTAATCATTATTATTTTCCTCTTTTCTTTGCCATCTTTTATTGGTACTTTTCCTATACCATTACTCCTATTATCATCATCTCTTCTTGTTCTTTTTCTTAATCATATTGAAATTCCCATTCATGCTTTCATATTCACTATTTTTCTCTCTATTTATTCATATTCTTTCTAAACCTTTCTTATTCCAATCTTTATCATCACTTCCTCCTGTCCGTATTCTTAATCACACTGAAATTCTCATTCGTATTTACATATTCACTGATATTTTCCTACCTATCCTTATACCCTTCCTTCTTATCAATCAGGGACACTCAACACTGCTATTACACTGCACACAAACCAGAACACAAGCTGGTGGGTGACGGACAGGAAAGCACAGGAAAGAATACAAGCAATTTTTCATATACAAGAAGTCGGGCCATTCATTTCTCTCCACTCAGCGTCTCTCCTTTATCCCGCTATTACCCACAGTTCCCGCGTCCAATTTACGAGCCAAACCATTACTGAAATCACCCCCTCTTTTTTTCCATGGAGCAAAGAAAGACGGATTAGAACAAACACGTAAAACACATACTCCTAAAAAAACGAAAGAAACAGCGAAGGGGAAAAAAAAAAAAATAATCTAACGCTATACACGCTAAATTGTCCACCAACATAAAAAAGAAAACGGGAAGGAAAGAAAACGGGGGGAGGATTAAGCGTAATAAACAGTACGCACTTAGGGTCTATTTTCCGGTGGATTTATATGGAAAATTGGCAGAGTGAGAGGGAAATTTGTATGCACAGGTGTATAGTGAGTTAATTTGTTCACGTGTCTTCCCTCTACCTGCACCCCTTTACCTGCCATTAACTCCCTCACCTGTGTAACAAAGGGCTCCCACAATACTCCCTCTTTTTTCGTCTGTACAAGAATTATTATTGTAAAAACCACGTAGGTGAAGAATTTGAGTTTGTGGAAGGTTGTGTGTGTGTATGATGGGAGTCGTTGTGTGTGTGTGTGTGTGTATGTTATTTTCGTAGTTTTTAATCCTCATGTGTTTGTTACTGCGCCAGATTAATTCATTTCAACGTTGTATCAAATATTTACAGTCAATCTCAACATTATACTAAAAAAAATCACTCAACTTCAACCTTCTTCATTTTTTCCAGTTGATTTCAGCCTCCTTCCTAAAATATTTTTTCATTTTAACCTCGTTCCCCAAAAAATATATCGTTACATTTCAACTTCCTCAAAATTTCAACCTCGTGCAAAAATGTTTAAAAGTATTTCAACTTATACACGTGTCTCCCTTTTCCCTTTCAGAGGCAAGATGCTGCTGGGCTACAGTGACCTGGAGCTGGTCAATAAGGGCGGGTATGACCTCGTCCACTACGATGACCTCGCCTACGTCGCCTCAGCTCACCAAGAACGTAAGTCTGAGGTCAAATTTTAATGAATTGTTTCCCAGCGATTTTTTTCCCCTCGTTCTCACATTTTTTTTATCTATTTTGTTATTTATTTATTTTTTTTTTTACTTACGAGAGGAAACCATTCATCTCCAGCTATGTTTTTTTTTATCGTCTGAATTATGCTGTGTTTCCTATAACCACCTTTTTATTATATATGTATTTTGCACAACAGGTTCTTTAATCAATAATGTAACTTTACTGAGAGTTTTTTTCATGTACTCTCCATCATCACAAGAAATTTTGGACACATTTTCACATTACAGTCTTTTCAAATACTCTACAGACAGAAAATAACCTCACAATCCCTCTCTCCTTTTCTGTACTAATCCAATACATTTTAAAAACAGTCGAATGCTAAAAAAAAAGGGACCGTATTAGTAGAAGGCATTAAAGGTCATAGTTGAGGATGACATTGGATAATAATAGCTGTGGGAAGGAATGAAGGAGGCAAACCACTCTTCGTCATTATCGCCTTAACCTTTTACTGTTTTGTCCTTACTTTTATCGTCTTGTTGCTTCCCTGGTTCCTATTTTAAGTACCGTGACCTTTCCTGCTTCTCGTTACCTTAGTTAGTGTGGCCTGCAGTAATCATGCACCGCCAGACTACCCTGAGTGATGTGACGGATTTTTGCGACTGTCTGGTTGGGGGTCATAAAATTGGTGCTGTTGTGTGACTTTTTGTGACCAAGTGAGGCTCTGTGATGTAGTGTTGTTCAGTGTGACCTCCTCCACTAATAAAGTAATATAGAGTGAAAGAATGAATTGTGTCCCGGTGCTCTTAAAGACACGTAGGATGATCCAGTGTACCTCAGCGTGTGTCGTTCCTTGCAGTTCTCAAGACGGGCGCCTCGGGGATGATCGCTTACCGCCTGCAGACTCGGGACGGCAGCTGGCAGTGGCTCCAGACCTCTTCGCGTCTCGTCTACAAAAACTCCAAGCCGGACTTCATCATTTGTACACACAGGCCACTCATGTACGTCCGTCTCCCCACACGCACACCTCCCTATCTGTCAATATCTCCACGACACCTTGTATTTCCCCCTCATTATTCTAATCTCCGCCGTGTAGTAGTCGTGCGTCTGTTCGTCTGGTGGTGTTGGTGTTGGTGTTGTTAGTGGTGGTGGTGGTGGTGGTGGTGGTGTGGTAAGTTCGCAGTGAGGGAGTGGCGCAGGTGTGGTTCAGGTGTTTGTTCGTGAAGATGTTGTAGTTTGGGGGATGTTTGGTGGTGTTTAAGTTATTAGTTTAGTTATGGGTTAATTGGTGGGGGGTTATTGGTTTATTATTAAGTAGTTGCGTAAAGATTGAGAATGGTAAGATGAAAAAATTGTATCGATTTGATTTCACTGATATGATTTTCTCCGGTATTGAAGTCCTTAGCTCTTTTATCATTTACTTAGGGACTCTGTGTTAATGTTGAATAGCTGCGTAAAACCTGAGAGGGAAAAAAAGATATAAACTCACAATTACAGACACGAATTTTTCCACACTCATTCAAAGAGTAGCAAAGACCTTTTTATTTCCTTTTTTTTTTTTCCTTCTTTTTGTGTCCTGCTGTGAGAAGAAGCGCTTTCGGCACGAGTGGAAACACAAAAGGGAAGTAATGGCGACGTAATGCGAAGATTTCCCGCTGTTTTCTTGCGCAAGGGAGCGAATAATGTGAGAGGAGGAAACTTAACGCCTAGGTATCCTCGCGACGGTTCAGAAGCTGCGATGTGTCGGTACTAATCATTGGCGAGGCGGAGTGGTGGTGGGGGGGGGGATGTTGTCTTGACGCGGTGAAGTTGATCTGCGTTGCGGTGAGGCGAGTGGCGCGTCCTGGCGGCGGGGCAGTGGCCGCGTCAGGCTCAGGTAGTGAAGGTCAAGGTGAATGTCGACAGGTAAGTTGGCCTTTTTGTTGTGCAGGAAAAGTGTTGTTGTTGTTGTTGATGGATGTTCATATTAGGAGATATTTCTGAAAGTATTTACGTTGTTTTCTTGTATTTAAGGTTTATGTGCTCTGGTATAAGATGGTATAGTGGTTTATAGGTACATTGGTTCTACATGAGACAATAATAGCCGCTCATAGGCCTGGTCACGGGAGGCTTGGAACAGGAGGGTGGGTGGCGCGGGTGGGCGGGGAAGGCTCCGGGACTAACCTTCGCGTGGCTTGCAGGGAGGAGGAGGGGCGTGACCTGCTAGGGAAGCGGACGATGGACTTCAAGGTGTCGTACCTGGACCCCGGCCTGACGCAGTCCTACCTGTGTGACTCGGAGCTGCCGCAACTCTACGCCTCACGCATGAGCCGTAAGTACAAGACGCAGCTGCGGGATTTCCTCACCACGTGTAAAAGCAGGAGAAGCTACACCAACCTTTCCGACACGGCTTACAACAACTACAACAACGTGTACAGCGCCTCGCCCTACGCCACGGACAACGGCCTGTACATGCAGCAGAACCTGGGCAACCTGCAGTCCCTGTACCCCACCAGCTACCTGCCTGCCGACAACCTGTTCCACTACCGCCAGCTGGGCTCCTACTACCCTGACTACATGGCGCACGGCTACGTCAGCAACGGCTACGTGGACGCCACCCGTCCCTGCCTCGGATACGACGTCACCAAGACCGCCGCGGACCAGAAGCTGTACTGCGCGACGCAGCTCGACGCTTCCAAGTACCAGTACAAGCCCACGGACGCTTACTCGGCCGTGTACGGCACTAACACGGTGCTGCCCTCGCTGGATCACAAGTACACGGACCTGAGGACGGCGGAGGTGCGGCGGGACGACCCATCCGCCCTAGCGTCCCTGGGGGCGCTGGCCGCCACACCCGGCGGCACGAGCAGCGTGGTGGTCAGCAGCCCCACCAGCATCAGCCACAAGGAAGACACCAAAGACAGCGTGGAGCCTTACCCCAACAACACCCGCCAGACGGTGCTCATGTGGGGCTCCTCCTCTCACGACTACGACCCCAACAAGAAGTACGGCGAGGCGCCCGTGTCGTCTGCACCATCGTCATTAGATCCCAGCTTAAGCGGAGTCGCCTGCAAGTGGGGCACCGCCACGCCAGCATCCACGCCGGGCGCCCGCAGCAGCGCTGGCGGCTCTCCGCATGGGCCGGAGGGCTCCTCCCCGCACGGAGGGCCGCCATCGGCGCACTCGGCGCATTCCGCCGCCGTTGCTGCTGCCACCGCCTCCTCAGCCGCCCACGTCGGCGCAGGTACCGTGGCGCCAGCGGGTAAGGCTGCGTACGGCTACAGTGAGGGCGGCGAGGTATGGCACCACCAGTACTATCCTTACCACCCGTATCACACCCCGCAGTGAGTGACAGCTTTGTTTATTGTCTCTCTGGCCTGCACCGCATGAAGAGCCCGCCGTAGGCACCGGGCACGCGCACAGCCCTCCGCCTCACCCTGACGCCGCTGCACTCCGCCGCCACCTTTCCTGGCGGTGGAGTGCAGAGGGCTTTGCCTCACACGATGAGTGAAGTTAGCGAGGGCTGTGCGCTGGGCTCCCTTCCTATTACCCTAACCTAAGGCTTGGTGTGTGGACCAGAGTGTTGCAGCGGCCGCGGCAACACCTCGGTCACTCCTGCTCCTGACCTCTTCTGGGCCTCAAGTAGACGGCGGGCTGTTGTGTTACTAACTAACAGGGATCCTGGGCAGCCGCGGCGCCCCGCAACACACCTCTCCTTGCATAACAGGTTCATTTACACTTTCACTTCCACGTGTTGGGTGCGCCGGCCATGCCCAGGTTCCCTCTGCATAACATTTGGTGTCGAGTGTCGTTGATGTTTCCGTGGTAAGTGTCTCCCTGCGTCCCTCGTCCCTGCTGCTCGTGTGTCCGTGTGTCCTTGAACTTGAGTTGTGTGTCTGTGTTAGAGTGTCTGTACGTCTCAGTGTCCCCAGCTTATAGAAAACACCTAAACAACCAGAATTCTGACAAGGAAGACATTGCTTTTCCATTGATGTGTTGCAGTGAAGAGTCAGTGTTCCCAGCATCCTGTCTCTCAAGTGCCTACCCTCCCCCACTCCTGTGTGTGTGTGTGTGTGTGCGTGCGTGCGTGAGTGTGTGAGTACCTGGACATCCTCTACACAAGCCTTACTAACCCTGAAGATGTCCAAGGAAATCAGCAGTACTGTCAGTAGTGTATGGCTGTATGTGCGTGTGTCTGTGTGTGACTATGTGTGTGTACTTTGTTTTGTCGGGACGCACAGCGAGCAGGTCCCCACTTGCATGATGTCTGCATGAACTCAGCATGACTCTCTCTCTCTCTCTCTCTCTCTCTCTCTCTCTCTCTCTCTCTCTCTCTCTCTCTCTCTCTCTCTCTCTTGTTTGGATTGTGATTTATAAGTTTAGACTTTTTTTGAGTTTTGTGTTTAATCATGTTTTCCTTGTTTTTGTCACTCCTTTTGGCACCGTCACCATGCATGCTAACTTGCTCCTTTTGTGGACGGGGCTCGATCCGTTTTTATTGCCAATGTTTTCCCCCCAACCCTTGTGCCAGGCTCCCCTTGACTTTAATGTGCACTGAAGAGAAATAGTCTGTCATTACTATTCATTCAAGTTCTTCTCCGTTTTTCCCTCCATCTCATTCTTTTTCTTTCACTCGTCTATATTCCTTAGCCTTTTCTTCATCTATAGGTGTGTGTGTGTGTGTCTGTGTGTGTGTGTGTGTGTGTGTGTGTGTGTGTGTGTGATAGTTTTCCTAGTTCGAATATAGAAACCCTTTTAAAACATATCACTGGAACCTTCTTTTTTAATATTCATATCCCTTACTTGGCACTCACCTGTACCTGCCACCAGTAATTAGTACCCCCTTCCCCCCCCTCACATCCATACCTGAGAGGCCACATCACCTATCCTCTTTAGATGTGTCGTAATTTTTGCTCCCTGTTCACCTGGGCCTAATTAGACGCCACCTGACCACCCCCAGTCAATGTGTATCAGTCATGAGTTACCTGTTAGTTTACCTGTCCACCTGATGCTTGCTGTGTGTTCTCCCCGCCACTTGTTGTTCATTAAGTGTACCGTTAAATGTCACTTTGATTCCCTCCCCGTTATGTTGCATGGGTGTGTGTTGTTGTTCTTTTTTTTTCATCTCATTGAGTATGTATGGATGAATTTGCTACTTTTCCTACTCCTTCTACATTTCCTTCGTCTCTATATCCTTCACTTTTTTTCTCCCCCTCCTCCTTCTCTCCCAACATCTTTTCTTCTTCTTCCTCCTCCCCCTCCTCCTCTTCTTCCGCCTTCTCTGCTTCTTTACTTTCTTCTAATCGTCCTTCTCTTCCTCCTCCTCATTTTACTCATTATTTTTCTCCCATCTTTTCATTTTTTATCCTCAATTTTGTATTCCTCCTCCTCCTCCTCCTCCTCCTCCTCCTCCTCCTCCTCCTCCTCCTCCTCCTCCTCCTCAGAGCATTATAAATAGCTTTTCTTACCTTTAGTTTGTCTTTTATTTTGTCAAGATTAAATAACAAATTAAAGAAAGAGAATACAAACAGTAGAAGCATTTAAAGTAATTTAACTAAAGAAAAAGAGAAAGTTTAAGTGATATAATGCAGCAGCAACAGCAGCATCTATTCCTCACCGCTTGCCAAACAGCCAGCCAGCCAGCCAGCCAGCCAGCCAGTCAGTCAGTCAATCCCCCACACTGCTCTCCTAAAAGCCCTCGTCCTCCTAGTCCTCCTCCTCCTCTTCCCTCCCACAAGTCCTTTTGTCTAAGACGCGGCCTGTTCTCTGCTCGGCCTTGCAGTGCCATGGGGGAACCCAGCTACCCGCAGATCAGCAGGAACCCAATCCTTTGCTGTCCATCTCTGAGGTAACCAACACCCTTCTCAACCACCACGACTAGACCCGGTGGTGATCAACTTCAAGGTAAAGACCCCCGTAGATGTCTTCCTGTCTAACCTCTCTTCCTCTCCCCCACGTACTGTAGTGTCACTCTTTTAGGTTGTAAGACTGCCAGCCTCCCCAGCGGAGTGCCACGCAGGTTTTCTTAGAGTATGAGACACGTACAGTTTTGTTCTCGTAGTTGGTGGTAGTGAAGGAGAACCTGTCGCACCGCCGCACCTTTATCCATGCAATACAGTGGCTAGAGAGACAACCGCACTCATTTTAGTTCGACTGTTTGATTATTTCATGTCATGTGGCGATATTCTCTACTACTAACACAACTCTTCTTTTTCTTCCTCTTATGTTTTTTTTTTCTTTTTTGATAACCCAGTGGAAGATTTGGTGTTAATAGCATAGTGGAATATTTTGTGGGTTATTTTTTGGTAGATACTGTCAGAAGTGTGTGTTTTTTATTGTTTATCTCTGAATTGTTGAACTCTTTTTACCTGACTTGACTTCGGCAGGGAGAAGGAGGAAGTGGCCCTGTGTGGGAGTCCAGACGCGACCTCTGACCCGCCACTCCTTGCCCAGTCATGAGAGCAGCTGGTGACCCCGCCCACCCAGAGCCCGGTGCTGGGGTCACTAGAGATCGTGACCCCTTACCTCCTCATCGCGGACTTGGGGTCACTGCAGCCTTTGGTCCCGCAAGCTCAAAGTCCGGCTGTGGGGTCCGCGCAACCCATGAGTCCCCCGGCCCACAGCCCCGTCATGGAGCCCCTGCAGCCCATGGCCCCGCAAGCCCAGTGTGCGGCCATGGAGACACTGCAGCCCATTCAAGCCCACAGCCCGGACGTGGGGTCACTCCAGCCGGTGACCTCCCAAACCTTCAGCCTGGACATGGGGTCACTGCAGCCTACGACGTCCCAAGCCCACAGCCCGGTGACCTCTCAAGACCACAGCCTGAACATGAGGTCTCTACAGCCTGCGACTCAAGGCCAAGCCCACAGCCCACCCATGGAGACGCAGCAAGTCGTGACCTCCCAACCCCTGCAGGGCCTCAGCAGTGAGTCCCAGCAGGTGGGAGTCCAGCAAACTCTGAGTCCTACCGGCGGGCCAGAGGATATCCCAGAGAAGCCCAGTGAAAGTACGACCTCGCATTTTCCCAGCCATGGACACGGCACCGACTAGCGCCGCTCCTGGAGACGTGCTAACTCACGTCCTCGAGCCTCCTGACGTCTGACGCCCGACGCCTTCAGATCCTGAGCGTCTCCCGGTGTAGCCTGTCCACCCTCGTCCTTCAGGGAGACGCAGAAGGGAAGGAAGAGTCAGTGCGCCCTCGAGAAGTGAAAACCAAGCAGTACCTCACTATGTCACAAAGAAAAGGACCGAACCAATGACAACACAAAGAACAATTTGCTCTGATGCCTCGTGCCGCGTGGTGGGCGTGACAGGGAAGAAGGAAGGACTGTGTCAACTTCTTCAGTTGCTCCGATGCTTCGGGACTCGGAAAGAGCGCGAGGCTTCACCACTGGCATTCTGGGTAAGGGCGGGACTGCAGACGGTGCACAAAGTATCACCGCGGTGCTCTGGGTGTCTGGCGAGGGAGGTGGAGCCTCGGGCGGTGCAAGAGGACTGCTGCGAGGAAGCTGTGGCGGTGGCCAGGTGGGGAACCTTCTCCACTCTTCGTACCTGAGCGAGGGGGCGCCAGGGCGGGTCGCCGGGCTTGTGGCGGGGCGCGTGAACTCTCCTGATGGCATTTTGCGTCAGGCAGCATTGGATCGTTAGGTATTTACAGGGTCAAAGAAATTTTAAACGATGCTAAACGTTTTAAGTGTAGGATTAATTCCATAGAACTGCGTTTGAGTGAAGTGACTGGAGGTGTTCTCTGACCTCATCTTTTAAGAGTAACTTTTTTTCAATGCATTATTTCACAAGTGTGTCTGGCGAACGTGCGTTGTAGTGTGTGGCGTGTGTCTGGCCGCCCAGAGGAAGGAAGGCTCAAGAGGGAACCTGGTGGGTGAGACGCGAGGACTCGAGAAGAAAACGAGGAAAGATCAGGTGAGAGAAGACCGAGGCGAGGCGTGCGTTCCTGAGGCCAGCAGTGAGGGAAGCAGTCACTTGAGGAAACTCGAGGACGATATGGTGGTGTGGGTGAGGCGAGGCAGGTGTTGTGAGGAGCGATGGAGAGTGTGTCTGCTCCTCACGCCGCACCACGCAGCACTGACCAGGTAAAGTGTTGAAAGGGTAAAGGAAAGAAGGAAACCGAATTGTGAAAGATATTATAGCTGTTACCGTAAGGATGATATTGTTAGGACGTTCTCTCTCGGGTGGTGTGTGCGTGTGCGTGTGCGCGTGTTTTTCCATTTTTTATTTCTATTTTACTGTACATAGAAACATTCCTTGAGTGAACTTGCAAAAAAAAAAAAAAAAAAAAAAATAACGGAATCTGTTTTTTTATTGTAAAGTACGTTTTTTGGAGTGCTTTGTCATGCAGTGTTGCTCTGAGCTTTAAACAAAAAAAGAAAAGAAAAACAGTGAATATTGAACTTTTTGAACCTGAGGAATAAAGCTAAAGAGAAACAGACGATAATGGAAGCAGGAAACAACAAAAAGAATAAAAAATGTGCTACTGATATAGGAGTGAGTGAGTGAGTGAGTGAACTAGTGTGATGGAAGGAGGAACACACACACACACACACACACACACACACACACACACTTTCCCTCCTCCGTGTGGTATCCATGACTCACAACTGACTACGTACCACTCTAGTCATTGCTAAGTTAAGTATCGCTGGCCGAGGCTCCGCACCGCTCAGCTAAAGGTGAGAGATAAAAGATTAAAAAAAGAGAAAGGAATATAAACGCGTCAAGAAAAATGGACGAATAGAAAGAAAAAGAAGGAAAGTGTGAGAAAAGAGACATGAAAGGCAAATGGAGAAGTGACTCAGAAAAAAACACTAAAATAAAAATGGATTAAAGAAAAACAGAAACACACACACGCACACACACACACACACACACACACACACACACACACACACAGTCACGAGAAACGGATGAAAAATATTGAACATATGAACTAAGCACAGAAAAAAAAGAAAACGAAAGAATTTATAAAAGAAATTACTTTATATATACAGATTATGAAGAAAATAAAGAAAATGGAATCCGTGAAAATGAAATCCTGCATTTTCTATACAAGGGAAGAACATTGAAGGATGAAATAAATGAAAATAGAAAATAATGAAAAAATTTCCTTACGTCTTTTTGTGAAAGGAGAGAAAAAAAAGTTGAAAAAAAAAGGAAAATATGACATGAAAAGTATTTTGTTTGTCGTCAAGGAGCCTGTAGCCATCGAGAGAGAGAGAGAGAGAGAGAGAGAGAGAAGGGTTGGTTACTGGGCTGGCCATTACTAGTGCCTTGGGAAATAATCACAAGGAAAATAATATCATCTCTTTTTTCCCATCAGACTTTTCCCTTCACATTAGTCTTTGATATCTGTCCATACTTCACTGCCAATGTCTTATTTAATCTTTTCCTTGCTTTGTTTCATCTGATGGAGCGCTTATTATGACATACAATCAATATCTTCTAATTCCTTAACAGTTACGTAAGAAATTAAGACTCAGTTGTTTTCTTCCCTCCTATTCTGCATTTTAAAGGTCTATTAAGTTTATTTACTCGTATAGATCCTGAGTAGAGTCCAAACTATCATATAACATCATTTAATATGGTAAAATAATAAGAAATTAACTATTTTTTACTCTAATTCACTTTCCGACCGCTAGATGGCAGGCCGGGCGCTTCACCACGACGATCACACTCCATTTTCTCACATCACGTACTTCTATCCCCTTTTTCTGTGTGTTAAGGGTAGACTAACGTATCAATGCATCTTTACTGTAATTTTTCCCGCCTGTAATTTTTTGTTTTTTGTTGATTTTGTTCTTGTTATTGTTGTTATTCTTCTTCCTTGTTCTTCATTCCGTGTGTGAGAAACCCAAGGTACTAATCTATAATCAAAACTTGGTAGGGAGATGAAGGGGCGAGTGACACAGATGTACATAGAGAGAGAGAGAGAGAGAGAGAGAGAGCATTTCCCGACCAACAAATATCGCTCCTGTACATTTTTATTTAACGCACACTTGGTTAGAGAGAGAGAGAGAGAGAGATTTAGTTCTCTTTTTAATTGATAGTATTTAAACTAACTTTACTACTTAAACTTTACAGATCAGGTATAATTAAATAAAAAAAGAGTATGAGAGAGAGAGAGAGAGAGTGTGTATGTATGAGAGAGGAAAGGAATTTAGTAAAACATTTTGTACCATAAACTCGTACAAACTGAACTAAAAAAAAAATAATAATAATAAATAAAATAAGAATAAAAAACAGTCTGTAAATAATTTAAAAAACAAAAAAAATCAATGACTGGCATAGTTTTTGGAATAACGACTGACTGACCGTACCTCGCTACCACCACTACTGACCAATCAGGACGCTGAACGGCCAGCCTCCCTCCCTCCTTCCTTCCTTCACCTCGCAGCCAATCACATTACACCAAAATTTCCCGACAGGTTTAAATGGACCAATCAGTGAATTACTTGTATTTTTCTTTGTTCTCTCTATTTTATTGGGGAAATTATTGGTCCAAGTGTTTTTGTAAAGGAAATTTCCGTTAATTTTCCTTGTCGAGTGTTATTTTGAGGGAAACTTTTTATTATGCTGCTAATTTACCGTGTGTGTGTGTATGTGTTAAGTTTTACTTTGCAAAGAATTATAATAATCTTATTTAGTCAGACTGGATGAATTTAGATTTATTTATCTCAGTACCTGATTACTGGAAGCACTCAGGAGAGAGAGAGAGAGAGAGTGTGTGTGTGTGTGTGTGTGTTTATGATAAGTATTATGAGATATATATACTATTCAAAGTATATATCATATCCTCATAAGTACTGAAACGTGCGTGTGCGTGTGTGTGTGTGTGTGTGAATGTGCGTGCGTGCGTGTGAGTATACATAATTAAGGCAGCTGAACAATTTAACACAATCTGATCAAATGAGGCGAGAGAGGAACAAAAAAATTATGGCAGTGAGGTTATGAGGGAGGCTGGCGAAGGAGGAGGAGAAGAAGAAGAAGAAAAAAGGAAGAGGAGGAGGAGGTGAATGGAGGTCCTGATTTGATTGGTCCCGTCCGTGGTACAGTTGAGGTGGGAGAGTGCACGAGACTGCTGCTTCTCTACACACGTACGTACACACACACACACACACACACACACACACACACACACACACACACACACACACACACACACACACACACACACATCCTTTCAGTGACGAGTTAACTAGCAGGAGCCTATTTATACATACATATATATATATATTGCAAGTATATACATAAATGAATATATTTGACCTTTTTAGCAGTGATAAGCTCAGAAATATTACCTCATTCCAATTTGTATACGGTGTGGCGTGCGGGGGAGCAGGCGAGCAGGTAGGCGGGCAGGCGGGCGGTACCTGGCGCGCCTCACACCTGTTTGGTTATTACTTCATCCCAGTCTTGACCGTTCCTGTAAATATTGATAATTAAACTGTGATTCTGACGCTCCTTGTCTCAATACTCCTGTGGGACTCATTATTGTTACCTTACATTAAGATTATAATATGTGTTTCTTTGTTTTTATTTCATCTTATTCACCAGACCTCACCTCACCTACTTCATTCACTCACTCATTCATTCATAAAGTTATTCTTATTATACTTATTATACATGTATTTTTTTCGTACTTTTCACCACACCTAACCTTAAAAACTTCACTCATTCATTCATTCATTCAATCATAAACTTGATGTCTCTTTATAAGTTCCCATTCTATTTTCTGAAGGGAGGGAGTGATTGTACGGGGAACATCCGCCGGTTGGCAAGTGCAGGGTAGAAGAGGGAGAGGAAGGCCGAAGGAGACGTGGATGCGCACAATGAGGCGAGAAGCTGGTGAGGAGTGTTGGGAGTGTTGGGAGGAGTTGGCACAGGATAGATGGTGGTGGCGTGAATTCATTGAGGCCCTATGCATCCCTCAGGGTGCCACAGGAGTTGATTGATTCTATTTACCTTACCTGATCCTCTCTTCTCTTCTATGTGTCCTTTATTTCACCTCAGGACAGTTTGCTAATGTGGGAACTGATTTTAACCTTTTCAGTACTGGGACGCATTTCCACATTTAATTTGCTCCTTATTTGTTGATTTTATACAGCTGATGTGGGAATTCAAATAGTGCAGACTCTGGCCATTAACCTCCTGATCTCCATAAACCCTCCTCTAATGTCAATAAAATCATCTAATCACACCCCAAAACTCGTAGTAAAAATGTGTCCCAGTATTGAGGGGTTAAAGGAATATTGTAAAGTTCCATTCTCCTTCTCTCTGTGTCCCTCTTCAGCAGATTATAAGTGTAAGAAGCAATACATCTTGTTACGTGTAATTTATTCGCCTTTTTTTCATGTCTCTCTCTCTCTCTTGTTGCATTCCTTCTCTCTCCTTTATCAGTTGTTTTCGTTTCCCAGAGTCACAGTTACGAGTTTCTTATCCACAAAGCGCGCCTCATCCCTCTTTCTCTCCTCGCCACCCCTCCATTATGCTCTTCCTCCTCCTCCTCCTCCTCCTCCTCCACCTCCTCATCCTCCTCCTCTCCTAGCAATACTCTCTTTCCTGTTTTCTATAATTTATCTTCTCAGTTTTCTCTTCGTCTTATTCAAC
>CM035186.1:1949935-1964759 GCA_020233015.1 Callinectes sapidus | reverse complement strand
GAGAGAGAGAGAGAGAGAGAGAGAGAGAGAGAGAGAGAGAGAGTATAATAATAATAATGATAATAAATTGTAAGCAGTCCCATGGCTAGCTGCATTAATGGCGTGCATTACCACAACTGAATAAATTGCCACAAAATATATAGGCGTTCATTAAAATCATGCATGGGAGAGAGAGAGAGAGAGAGAGAGAGAGAGAGAGAGAGAGAGAGAGAGAGAGCGAGAGAGTCCAGGCTTGCAAACAGGAAGAGACGTAATTATCAAGGAAGAAAAGACCCTAATTCCATTCTCTGTAGCATAAAATTTACCTGTTTCTCATCTCCCACGCTCACTCTCTCCGCGCCTTCCCTTCTCTCCCCTTCTCCCCTTTCCCTTCCCCTTCCTTCTCCCCCTCTTACTGATTTAGCCTCTCCAGCCACCTAGGGAAATTTTTATCTGAAATTGAGAACCTTCTTATTTCCCCGAAGGTATAGTGTATTGTGAGGCTGTAAAGGGAGGAAGGGAATGTAGGAATGAAGGGAGGAAGGAACTAACAGGCTGAGCTACACTGGAATTCAAACCTGGAATAGATGGAGTGGTGGTGGTGGTGGTGGTGGTGGTGGTGGTGGTGATGTTTGGAACTCAGAAATCTTGTCACGGAGTTAGGTCGTACGTTTGGGGTTAGTTTGGGGTTCCGGGGGGAGTGTTAAGGGAGTGTTGGGGATGCGGGGAATGTTATCTAGAGCACTTGGAGTTGAAATATGAGGTGGAAGTGAAATTATAAAGGAGAATGTGGTGATCAGGAATGTGAAGTGGAGGAGGTGGTGGTGGTGGAGGGATAGAAGGAGGAGGAGGAAGATAAGAAGAGGAAGACAAGAGAAGAGAGAGAAAAGAGAGAAAAGAGAGAGAGAGAGACGTGGACTTCTAACGTCATCAAACTTTCGGGTCAAGAGCGGCGCAATCTTTCACCACCGTCAGGCACACACACACACACACACACACACACACACACACACACACACACACACGCACACACACAGACAGACAGACACACACACGCAGCTACGAAAATAGAAACCAAAATAAACCTTCAGCATAATAACCGACGCAGGACAAAATGCACACAACATAAAACAAAATAATGGCACAAAACGACACACTGAGACTTTTAAGGAACACAATCCATGACCAAAACTAAACACGAGCCTTGCCTTAGTAAACTCGTGGTGTCTAAAAGGGCAGAACCATTCATCTCGAGTCTTACCCAGCAGGAGGAGGAGGAGGAGGAGGAGGAGGAAGGGAGAAGGAGAGGGAAGAGAAAGAGTTGCATGAATAAGGAAAGGAGAAAGGAAGAGAAATGAAGATGAGTATGAATATGGAGACGAGGAAGATGGGGAAGGAAAACGGATAACTTATACATGAGAGAACGTGAATGAAAAGGAAGAGGAAACTGGGAGAGTTGTGATAGTGAAAAGGGAAGGAAAGGATATTAGAAGGACGAAAGAAGAGGAAAAAAAGAGAGAGAGACGGAAATGGTGAAGAGATTTGGATTTAAAAAGAAGAGAAGAAAAATGAAAAGAATGCGGAGATAAATGTAAAAGGGAAATAGAGAAGATTAGAAGAGAAGACATAGATAGAAGAATGAGAGAAGACTGATAGATGAAAAATAATGAAAAGGGGAGAGGGAGAAGATGAAAAGAGAAGCAGATTGGTACACAAGACAAAGGGAAAACTTAAAGGAGAGAGACAAGAGCAAGAAAAGAGAAAGAAAAGAAGAAAGACGACAAACACAACAAAAACAGTAAAAAACAAGTTATTAAATAGATTAAGAAGAAATGAAGGAAATCAAAGAAAAACTGAAGAAAAGAGAAAAACAAGAAGGTAAAACAGAGAGAGAGAGAGGTGTGGGGGGGGGGGGGGGTGCAGAATCATCAGTAATGGTGGTGCTGGTACTGTTACAACTATCACGGGATGGAGCATAATAATGAGACTTTAGTTCAGAGGAGCGTGGGGGCTAAAATTACGTTACCTTTCCAGTCAGGTGGAGATCACGGTGAAAGGACTTTGCCCATTTGGCTGTTAGGGGGGCGGGGGGGCAGGGGGGGCGTGTACTGTCCCTCTCATTAAGGTTCCTGCCGCTGTCCATTAGTATTGATTAGCATTACTTGTGTCCCATTACTTCAGGGACTCTTAAAGGATGATTTAGTGGGTCTGCTTGTGTCGTGTTTGGAAAGTTGTTGTTGTTGTTGTTTTTGTGGTGGTTGTTATTATTATTGTTGTTGTTGTTATTATTAGTATTAGTATTAGCGTTGTTATTATTATCATTATTATCAATTTCATCATTATTATTATTATTTGTACTATTATAGGATGAGTAATGCAATGTTGTATATCGAAGTATTTTTTTCAGTTAATTATTCCAGTTCTGCATTCATTTATTTAGTCCGTTCTTTTGTATTATCATTACTGGATGGGTCAGGCCTTGTTGTATGAGCATTGCGTATATTCTTTTTATGATTATTGAATGGGTCAGCTCATGTTGTTTGAAAATATTGCGTTTTTTTTATAGTTACTCCTTTTAATAGGTCGTTTTCTCTTTTTTTTCCATTTTCCCTTTTATTAAATGTCAGAGAGCTCCGTTGTTCCATTCTATCTAAATGAGGAACAAAGGAATGAGCTTTCGTGATTAGGTAATACAATGAAAGACTGGTTTGAATAGTATTATTGGAAAAATGCGTGGGTATTAATGACAATGCATCATAACTTAATGATTTTAGATTATTATTTTTTTTTTCATGCACGTGTGTTTAATTGAGTTTGGTTCGTCAAAATGAGATCTATCTGGTTGAAAATTGGATTTAATTGTACCTTCGTTATTTGGGGGGAAATTAAAAAAAAAAAAGGGTATTGGTGTAATGATGATAATGATTACACACACACACATACACACACACACACACACACCACCCACACATAGAAAAGCTACTGTCAATTACAAAATATAATGAAGCTGCCAGTCTGACCAGAAATAATGTAAGTAGTGTGTGTGTGTGTGTGTGTGTGTGTGTGTGTGTGTGTGTGTGTGTGTGTGTGTGTGTGTGTGTGTGTGTGTGTGTGTGTCAGGGAGAGTGAAATGTAAACCTCTAAATGTCAATATTTCCTCAAGTTACAAAAGAAACAATATATTGAGTTGATTGAAATACAAGGAAATATCCAGCTATCCAATTTCAAGCATTTCGTAAGGTTTGATATTCGAAATTTCTCAAAAGTAGTTGTCATGTTATTTCTTGAAACTTGTATTAATTAACGTTCGTCAAAGATCAATATGTGTTACCAACTTGCTTACACTTCAATCTCCAACACAACAGAGAAACACATTAATTTATACACTCATTCAAAACTGTCTTTTTTATAACTAAAATTAAAAGAAAAGAAACATTAAATTCCACACTCATTCAAAACTGTCTTATTTATAACTAGAATTAAAAGGAAAAACATTGAACTCCGTACTCATACTGGCTTTTTTTTATAACTAGAATTAAAAAAAAAACACATTAATTTCTACACTCATCCAAAAACTATCTTTGCAACTACAACAAAAAAATAAACAAAACATCTTGAGTGCTGTTTTTGACGAGCAGTGAGTGACGTAGCATACAGTTCACATTGAAGCAAGATAGTCAATAGGTGTCCTTCTCTCTGGTTCTCCTTCAAGTGACAGCAGTGGAGCGTTGGGAATCTCTGGGCTCGCCTTGGTATTGCTTCTGCAGCTGCTTTCTATTGCTCAGTATTGGCACGCCGCTCTCTCGGATCGGCAAGATGTCCCTCTGAGCCTTATTCTTATTCCCTCCGTCTTATTACTCCTCCTCCTGCATCTCCATTCCTTCATCTTTTCAGCGCTAACGTACAGAAATATTGTAGAGGCCGGTGGTGGTTGAGTTATTACTTTTCTTCCTAATCTTTTTTTTTTTTTTTTTTTTTTTTTTAGTAGAAATGTCTTTATTTGGTTTGTTTTCCTGATTTTCTTCGTATTTTCAGTTCTAACGTCCAGTAATTTTTCAGAGGTCAGTGTTGGTTGTTGTTATTTTTTCATCCTCTATTTTTTTTAGTAGTAATTTTTTTATTCGGTTTATTTTTTAATTTCCTTTATCTTTTCACCTCTAACGTCCAGAAGCATTATTTATTTTTTATTCATGCTCTTTTTTTCTCTCTCTCTTTTTTTGGTGGAAATGTTTTTATCGAGTTTACTTTCCTAATTTCCGCGTCATGTCATGTTCAAAGTGGTGTTGCCTTTCTCAGGTGCATTGCGTACTTATTCCCTACTTTACTCGTGGAAAAAATTTACGCTAATTTCTTGGAGAGTATAATCTAATAGCCGAAAAAATATTAAATAATCTAATTACCACTTAGCGTCGCAAAAGACAAAAAAAAAAAAAAAAAAAAAAAACTTTAAAAATTCTCCGGCATAAACTTTGAACAACGACGTCATTAAAACTTGGTCGGACATGAAATTATTTGTATCCCATAAGTAATAGAAAACGAGCTAAGTACTTGAAGGGGAGGAGAAGAAAACGAGGAAGCACTTGGCGGTACAGTTAGAAAAAAAAAAAAAAAAAAAAACAATCAAAGGAGCGAGATAGAAAGTAAATACCGTAAGTGTGTGTGTCAGGGGCGTGGGGGAGGGGAGCAGCCGGACACCCACCTTACACGTAACTTAACCCACCTGTCGTCACTGTAGTAAGCTTGCAGACCGACAGTGAGGATGTGGAAGTCAACTCCTCGTCTCCTCGCCCATGACACCTGTGAAATAAAAAAAATATATATGCCTCATTAATTAATTACTCCAAAATAGAAACAATAAGATTTAGAGGGAAAGAAAATAACGTATCACCAAAAAAATGGAGAAAGTCAAAGTGATTAAGTAATTTATTAGTTGAGTTAGAGCTCCAGAGAGAGAGAGAGAGAGAGAGAGAGAGAGAGAGAGAGAGAGAGAGAGAGAGAGAGAGAGAGAGAGAGAGAGACAGACAGACAGACAGACAGACAGACAGACAGACAGATAGACACACAGACACACAGGAAGAGAAAAGATAACATACATAACTAACTGTCTGACTTACAACTCCAAAAATCGAAGGCTTACTGTAAAAAAGGAGAGCATATTTCACAAGAGGATGAGAAAGCGAGGATACAGAAGCGTCAGTATTCTTGTTGGATATGAAGAGCGTGGTTGGCATGAATCTCTGGCCGCTGAGTGTGAAATACGAAACATTGTAGCGCCGTGAATAAGCAGGATTTTCCAACACTCGTAAATCGCTACAAACTTCCTGCATGAAATCAACCTTACCCCGCAACCCCTTCCCTACCCCCCTCCCCCCCCTCACCCTGCAAACTGAGCCTCCCTTGCAACATATTTCCCCTGCAAACCCAGACCAGTAACCTAACCTAACCTAACCTAACCTAACTTACTTTACTATTACTATTACCCTAACGTTTTCTATCTCTACCACCAGTTTTCTATTGTCTCATCTCATCTACTACCCCTTTCACCTTGCCATTCCTGACCACTACAACCTTTACTTACTGTACCTCTATTCCTGTAATGTCTTCTATCTACCACCACTCTAAATGTCCTCTATCTGTACCACCACTTGTCTTGCATCTCATCTCCTCTGCTACCCCTTCCACTTTGTCAATACTGATCACTATAACCTTTACTTACTCCACTAATTTGTAATGTCTTCCCTGCAGAATGCCATACCCCCCTTCATGTCCTTCCGCGCCCCTTTCTGCTCCTGCGACACGTCTCCCACCCCACCCTGTTACGTCCTTCAAGCTTTCATTCCCTCTAACTCTTTCCTTTAACATTTCTCTAACCTCACCATTCCATCAATTCCTTCCCTTTAAACTCCTGCTGCTTCAACTTGTACCCTCACACACACACACACACACACACACGCACACACGCACACGCACACACACACACACACACGTACACACACACACACACGTACACACACACACACACCTTCCTTGATCTTCAGTTTCCTAGAGTCATCTCATATCTCTTGCATGTAGAAGTATGATTTTTTGCTTTATTTCTTGTAGTTTCTTCTATGTAAATGTGAAGCGGTTACTAG
Organism: Callinectes sapidus; assembly: GCA_020233015.1. Lineage (NCBI taxonomy): Eukaryota > Metazoa > Arthropoda > Malacostraca > Decapoda > Portunidae > Callinectes > Callinectes sapidus. Next base: position 1,958,646 of record CM035186.1, on the reverse strand, counting down.
GATGCACGCAGTGGTGTCCTCGTGTGTGTGTGTGTGTGTGTGTGTGTGTGTGTGTGTGTGTGTGTGTGTGTGTGTGTGTGTGTGTGTGTGTCCCTGTTATCCACCACCAACCACCACCACCACTACCACCACCACCAGCATCTCTCCCAGTTTGAATATTACATTTTCTTTAGTGGTCCACGAAGCTGAATAAACCAAACATGGGTCGGTAAAGTCCCCAGGTGTAGCCATGTGACAAAAAATATACTTTAGAGTAAGCGTTGTGCAGTCACCTGAGAGTAGGACGGAAGTGTCTGAGGGTAAACACGAGAGAGGGGAGAAGAAGAGGGAGAAAAAGAGAGGGAGAGGACGAGGGAGAACGTAAGGATAGGAAGGCAAGGAAGGTAAAAACGAGGGAGAGAAGGGGAGAATAGGAAGAGAAAGAGATGATAGAGAAGGGAGACATGATAGGAAAGAAATGAAACTTGCATGGTATGGAGATTAATGAAAAGTAGAAATGAGAGACAGAAAGTGAAGAGTAGAGAAAGATAGAGGACAAGGAGAGAAAACTGAAAGATAGGAAGAAAATGAAGGTTATGAAATAAGAAAGATAATAAGAATTGGAAAGAAATTGAAACACTAAAGACTATGTGACAGTAACGAACAATAAAAAAAAGGAAAAAGAAAAATGTAGGAATAAGAAATAAAGCAAGGGAAACAGTAAGGGTGAAAAAGGACGCGAGGGGAAAAAAATGAGAGGGGAAAAAGAAGTGGTTTAATGAATACCGAAGTAGGAGATTCGGGTGGGAAATTCTTGGAAGCTTGTGAATTATGCTTTGTGAGTGTGTGTCCCTCTGAGGCGTAATCTGTGTAAGGCTTCCTGTGAGGGTTAATGCGTGTTTGCTGTGCGCTGCTGTAGTACTGTTGTTTGTCGCTCCGCCGCCCGCCTGTGGAAAGCTGACTGACCGAACCTGCTGTGTACTGTAACAACTGTTTATGTGTGTATTGTGTGAATCTGTACTTTTGCGTCGTCTTTTTTTGTAATTTTTCTTATTGGTTTTATTTATTTGTTTCTTTTTTGCGTCATCTTTTTTTGTCATTTTTCTTATTGATTTTTATTTATTTGTTTCTTTTTTTGTGTCTGTCGTGTTTTTTTTTTCCATATTTCTTATTGATTTTATTTATTTGTTTCTTTTTTGTGTCTGTCGTGTTTTTTTTTTCCATATTTCTTATTGATTTTATTTATTTGTTTCTTTACATGTTATTTGCAATTTTAAGTGTATTTTTGTGTGTTTTCTTCCCCTCATACCTTTATAACAGAACCAAAACTAATAACGATTAATTTTTTTTCTTGTTTTGGTTTTACGCGTTTTTCTGTGTGATATTGTTAGGTAAGACTACGTTAGGTTAGGTTTTATTCGTTATATATTCCCTGTCTGTCGTTTCTCGCGCCATTCCTTCCTTCCTTCCCTCCTCCTTCCTTCCTTCATATTTCCCCGTTTCGCGCTTGTGTCCCCAACCACTTCCCTTCCCCATCAATTTTGCCCCTTAACGTTTCTTTCTTCCGTCCCTCTCCCTCTCCTCTCCCTCTCCTCTCCCAGTACTTGGATTCGCTAACATTTCTCTCACAACCAGTATTTCTCCCTTCCCGACACCATCTCCTCTCCTCCAGCAATTCAACTCTCCTTTCCTCTCTTCCCTCCCACGTTCTGCCGGCCTCAGTTCTCCTCCCTTCCCTCCCTTCCCTCCCTTCCCTCCCTTCTGAGTCTGTCATAGCAAGTCCAGCAAGGCATACAAGGAATTTCCAGGCTGGCCAAGGTAAAGCCGCCCTTGAGAACACTGCAAGGCCCCCTCCGAGGATACCTGGAGAATGCACAGTGTAGGATTATAGGACGCAGCCTCCTTCCTCCTCCTTCCCCGGGAGTGTCCTTTGTCCTCCCTTTAGAAACAGGACTGAATCTCCCTCCCATTTCTCGTGTAAAGTGTAGCTCCCTCCCTTCCTTAGTCCTCTTGCTCTCTCTCTCTCTCTCTCTCTCTCTCTCTCTCTCTCTCTCTCTCTCTCTCTCTCTCTCTCTCTCTCTCTCTCTCTCTCTCTCTCTCTCTGGCTTTAAAGGGAGAAGGAAGGAGGAGCAGATTATAACTTGCATTTAACTTTAACCTTCCTCTCTTACTGACCTCGCCTTGAGCAGCGCCCGGGGCAAGATGGTGCTACGAGAGAGAGAGAGAGAGAGAGAGAGAGAGAGAGAGAGAGAGAGAGAGAGAGAGAGAGAGAGAGAGAGAGAGAGAGAGAGAGAGAGAGAGGGAGACGCTAATGATTTTCTCAAACATGTTGGTAGGTTTTGTATTATTATATGAACCTTCCAGTCCCATGTCGGTCTTGTGTTATGAATATCTGATACGTAACATCCCTATTCCTTCTTTTATCTGAGGGAAAATAAAGATACCAGTGTGAATTATGCTGAATACTAAGGGTGTCTCTCTCTCTCTCTCTCTCTCTCTCTCTCTCTCTCTCTCTCTCTCTCTCTCTCTCTCTCTCTCTCTCTCTCTCTCTGTGTCTCTCTCTCTCTCTCTGGCGTCGATATCAAAACACCTGAAGCATTTGAGAAAGCTGACCTGTTTAAGCGTTATGTACTTTACGTGTATTTACAAAGCGATGTGACCAAAGTTTGAGTGAATGGAAGGGTGATATTAGTATTAATTAATTGGTTATGTTAAGGTGAGGTTTTGTGAAGTGACAGGTTAAGGAGAGACTTGGGGAAGAGATTTGGGTTATGGGTTTCAATGGGGTGGTTAGAGTTAGAGGAGAGGAGTGGTGGGGAGTAAAAATAATTGGGTTGTTTAGGTGTTTATGAGTAGAGATAATTAAAGGCTGTAAACATTAGGGAATAAAAAGAGGAAAGTGATAAGAAAGTAGAGTAAGTTAGGAAAATAAAGGAAATGACAGAGAAATATATAAATTAAGAAGATAGGAAATAGATAAAGTGAATGAATAAAGTAAAAAAAAAAGTGAAACCAGAAAACCAGAGAAAATACAAAGAAATCAAACGAAGAGACAAAAAAATCAATATAAAATAACAAATACAAAACAAATCAATAAACCCCCTCCCCCCCAAAAAAAAAAATCAAGAAAAAAAAAAAAAACATAAGCGACAAACAATGAACACTACACCACTGTACAACCATAAAAACACAACACATACGGAAGGAGAAGATAGATTGACACGTTATCCACGATCCTTCACATCCCCCACGTGCGTATGTTGAGTACATTGGAGCTACGGAAGCCTGGTAATATTTCAAGCTTTGTTCTCGTGTCGGTGCCGCGAAGAGTAATTTACATACGGGCAGTGTTTCAAGCTGTCAGTTGTAATGTGTGTGTTACCTACCTTCCTCTGAGTGAGTCTTACGTATGGGAGTGTGTTACCATAGATTCTTAGTTGTGTTACTGTATGGTTAAGGAAGTACATGTAAAGCAATGATTATAACCCCCTCCTTATTCATCGTTTTCCTATAGTAATTAATATGTTCATTTCCTGATTCCTTTACGTTAACTCCAGTAGCAGCAGCAGCAGCAGCTTTCACTCGCAGTTTAAGAAAACACATGTAAAAAGAGACGAGAGAAAAAAATCCTTTCTTATTCCCAGCTTTCCCAGACATTAATTCCTTTGTCTCCTTCACGTTAACCTTAGTAACAGCAGTAGTTTTCACTCTCAGTTTAAGGAAGCACATGTAAAAAAAATAAGGGTGGGGTGGGGGGAAATCCCTCCTTATCCCTCGCTTTCCTTCAGCAATTGGAACTCGTTATTGAAGACATTGATTCCTTTATCTCCTTCACGTTAACTTTAGTAACAGCAGTAGTTTTCACTCTCAGTTTAAGAAATTACATGTTAAAAAAAAGAGAAAAAAAGAGAGAAAAAGAAAATCTCTCCTCATCCCTCGCTTTCCTTCAGCAATTGGAACTCGTTTTTGAAGACATCACGTCACGTTCAATCTAGGAAAGGCAGCAGCAGCAGCAGCAGCAGCAGCAGCAGCAGCAGCAGCAGCCCTCACTCTCAGGTTAAGGAAGCACATCGTCCATCGCGCCTGTTAGTGTGGCGGTGCAGCAACACGTCACGACCGGCTGAAGCGTATCAGTGAACCAGTGAGAGAGGGGTTCACCAGGATTCTTGACCATTTATTCTCTCTCTCTCTCTCTCTCTCTCTCTCTCTCTCTCTCTCTCTCTCTCTCTCTCTCTCTCTCTCTCTCTCTCTCTCACAAAAGAGGTAAAAACACGAAGGAGAAAAAAACTAAGTGGAGTAGAAACCTAAATAAAGAGAGAAAAAAGAGTCAGTAAAAATAAAAAGGATTAAAAAGTTAAGCCTGTGAGATATAAAAAGAATTGTGATAACGTTATTAATATTGAAGATTAAAAATGCAGATTAGCCTAAACGAGTTAATAGAATCGGGAGATGAATGGCTAATTGAATTTTACCTTTGATGGTTTGTTTTATGCAAGGACAAACTATTTAGATTTACCTGAGAGTGATCATTAGTCATTTTCATCAGTGGGAAAGGCTCAGCGCCGTGATAGAAGGCAAGGGCGATATTACCCTTGATTTTTGAAGAGCTGTCGGCCATCAACAGCTGAAGTAATTACGAAACTTTTGTTGGTATACAGAAACGCTTTGCTCTCTCACTGCGACTGTTTTCAAAAGCTACAGAGATGATTAGCGAGGGTTTTTAAGGGTGTTTCTTCTGTTAATAATGTAGAAATCTTGTCAATCTGCCTGTAGAGCCATAGAAAAACACTTCATAAACTCTGGTAAATATGAATAAATCCTTTTGAAATAGTAGTGGTGGAGCATAGATGTGTTTAAGAATACGACGCTTTATCCTGTCTCCTTTACTCCTTCCTGACGCTGCACGATGAGATGAGAGGCACAGAACTTCATTACGAGCACTGATAGACTCATGTTAATATTAAGTAGCCTCTTGCCATCTCCCGGCGCTATGCAGTGAGGTATGTATTTACACAAACACATTATATATCTAACGTTATATTTTACGCTTCCTTTCTCTTTACGATAATTACGCCTACCTTTAAAATTTAAGCGTTGATTTAGATTACAAACTCGTGTTGACATTTCGTTACCTCGTAGTGTTTTTTTCCCTTTCTTACCTATAGGATTACTTACTGATTAGATTCTTTTGATGTTATTCTAATGTTTAGCTTAGTGTCTTAAAGTTTCGATTCAAATTCTAAGTTTATTAAGAAATCCTTGAAATTCACGTAATGTCCAACTCTGTAATGACGACAAACATCAAAGGAAGAGTCAGATTCTCCTGGTAATGATAAGAAGCATTTCCTGAGGTGGAAATCTCTGATACAATATTAAACAGCAAGAACAGAGACCAGCAGGTGAATAGTAAAGCCGTAGACAGGTAAAGGATGCTGATTAATGCACCTCCCACCTGGAAACTTGGCAGTCCGTTCCAGGTGACGCTTCACGATTGAATTGTCATGAATATAATCTGAGCACTAATTAGGAATACATCTGCCCTGGTCGAGAGGAGAGAAATAGGTGCAAAATGTGAGACAAGGAGAGGAGAAACGAGCGCAGGGAAGCACCGGGAAAGGCAGGTTTATCTTGCCTTAATTTCACTACTGGCTTGTTTACTGCCTCGCCAATATGTTTCTGTGGACGCAAATTCATAACACCGCCGCCGCCGCCCCACGTGGCTCGAAATTACCGCGAACATTATTAAAGGTGAGAATAAAAAACCGACCGCACTTTCATCATCACCAAATATTGACTCGTAGACGCAAACATACACGACACACGACACACGACACACACACACTGGAATGCGAACCTATAACAACACCATAAATCAGCTGTTGTAAGCAGAACCCTCACTCCTCGCCTTTACCATTTTACCGGCGCCATATCGAGGCCCGTAATTGGACATAAGAACTCCCTTTACTTCCATACGTTCTATAAATGCAGCGCGGTTTAGATTTTAGGAGCGATTGGAGGCAGCAGTCTGGTGTCGGATAGTTGTGGTTGAGAGAGCAATGAAGAGGACGTTTTATTGATCAGACGCCAAGTAATGGAGTCGTAAGTTTGAGGCTCCTGCAGTGGGAATGATGTGGAGGTGTGCATTAGCCGTCCACTTCGAAGGTTGATCGTGTTTGCATGGAGAAAGCCAATGACTTGTCGCTATCGGCAGAGCAGTGTGTGTGTGTGTGTGTGTGTGTGTGTGTGTGTGGATGAATGGTTATAGCTTGCCTCCCCCTTGCGCCGCCCCGCCCCACCCCGCTTTAATGGTGACGTGAGGAACTTGTCATTGGTGCCTTGGTGATTGTGACGTGAAAGCAGCGGCCAAGATGATGATGATGATGAGGAGGATGGTGAGGTGAGGTGAGGTGAGGTGAGGTGATAATCTGGTAATCCCTTCCTTTGACGCACTCTTCGCGACGCACACACACACACACACACACACACACACACACACACACACACACACACACACACACACACACACACACACACACACACACACACACACACACACAAGCACACACACACACACACACACTACGCAGAACACAACACACGCTTTCACTTTGTGTGTTAATGAAATGCATTTGTACCTACTATGTATTCTTGCACGCAAATACTTGTGTGTGTGTGTGTGTGTGTGTGTGTGTGTGTGTGTGTGTGTGTGTGTGTTAGTGTGAGTGTGTTTACCAATATTTTCACAACGATTTTCAAAGGTATCATCAAGTCTTCCTCACTAAATCTTTGCCTTCTTTGTTATTATATGAAAATAGGAAAGATAAGAAAGAAACATGGGAATTTAGCTGGAGCTTCTTGCCATCACCACCACCACCATCACCACCACCACCACCACCACCACCACCATCACCACCACCACCACCACCACCACCACTACCACCACCACCACCACCACCACCACCACCACTTCCATCACTATCCCTTCCGCATCCCTACCACCTCCACCATTACCATTAGCTTCCCATCTACTTCCCATTTACTACCACCATCTCCAACACCACAAACACCATCACCACAAACTTGTTCTTTCACCACAACCACCACAAACTCATGTCAACACCACCACCACCACCACCACTACCACCACCACTACCACTGCCAACAACAGCAACAACACTCGGCCCCAAAGCTCATATAGGAGAAGCGGTAAGTCCTCCCTAATGTAATCGAAAATTAAGCCTGTCCCAATGGTCACATCAGCTCATTTCTGGCTGGCGTGGCGGTGGACGGAGGCAGCGCGAGGTGGAGGAAAACAAGAGCCTCACGTACGTACCTCCCTTCCATTATCTCCTCACACACACAAAAAGAAGCAAGCGTCAACAGTGTATAATTTGACTTCCAGAAATAACAACTTGCAAAGAAACAACTGTATTTAATGGATGTGGAGAGAGGGAGATGATGGAAGAGAAAAAAAATGCGTTCCAGTCATAAAATATGCAGACACGGGACAAGAATAGACCTTCGAGGAAAATAACAGTGAAACAACAGTAATGGAACTCGAAAAAAGGTTCAGACACAGGAGAAGCAGACCTCGGAGAGAAATTAGGAGGGAGAAATGCTTCACACTCGATAGAGATGGCCAAGTAGCAGGAAATAAATGAACGATAAAAGAGGATATAAAAATCGATGTATTCCTTTACACATTCGTCGTTAGCTAAATGTAAAGACCGCCAACTTGAAGAAAATACACAAGATCAAACAATTTCCGGTCAAAAATAACTGGGAAACAAGAAACTATTCATCACAACACGAAAAGTACGCTGTTTAGTGTATAATGAAAAGAGCCTATTGTTTTACTCATTTTGAAGGATTAAAATCCATACAAAGAGAGATAATACGAAAGATATAACGATGAAGAGTGTAAAGATACAAAATAAACCTCGGGAGTTATTTTTTTCTCATCTCGCAAAACAGCTTCTATTACGATCGGGTAATTTCGTTCCATAATACGTTTCTAAAAGCGTAATAGCTAATTAAGGAATGATGGATATAACGACAGAGTGAAAATTTATATTGAAAACCTCGAAATATTCCTCAAATCACACAAAGCTGTCCTTTAATTGATATCGATGTATTTCGTAATGTACTACTTTTTCACAGCGAAGTCCACACTGAAATAAAGACAATACAAATAACAAGACGCTAAAAATTAAAAAGAAAAAGACTTACAAACCTGTCCCACCTCATCTCATCAAACAAGAAAGTGTATTTATTTTATGATCGATGAATTTTATAACTTTCATTTTTAAAACTCACCGAAACACGAATGATAGTAATATAACAACAAATACCTGAAAAAAAATATCAACAGAACATCATTAAATTACTCTCCGGTGCACAAAACAGTTATATCTTTTATGTACGATAACTTTCAGCCCATCACACATCTTTTAAGCCTTCAGAAAAAAGAAAATGCTAGAAAAACTACCAAAACGAACAATTAGAAACCATTTGCCAACACACTAAACACTCTTACTTTCTGTACAATGACTGTTCAGTGTTGGATCGCAAAGAGAAGAGCAAAGAGGCACTAAATATACATAGAGACACATTACCTACGTCATATTTATCCTTGAGCGTCACTTTTTCTTCTTTTTTTCAGTGGGGTGTGAGATCCTTAGCGGGGAATTCTCAGGAGATAGTGAGAGAGAGAGAGAGAGAGAGAGAGAGAG
>CM035186.1:1910826-1925027 GCA_020233015.1 Callinectes sapidus | reverse complement strand
TGATGGACTGGAAGACAGACAGATAGACAGACAGAGAGATAAACCGATTTCCTGACAGACTTATAGATTTACAGACAGACAGACAGACAGACAGACAGTCACACGAACAAACACAGAGAAGCAGACAGACAGACAGACAGCCAGACAAACATATTTTCCTTGTCTTTACACGTGAAGAATAACGAATATGTTTTAAAAAAGAGATAAAGGAAAGATAGACAGACAGAAAGATATGGAGACAGACAGACAGACAGACAGACAGAATAACACTATAAATATCTTGACCTCTTGGAAAAAAATTAGACAGACAGACAGACAGACAGACATAAATAATAAAATAAATAAAGATAAATAAAGATAGATGAATAATAAAGTTAAAATCCTAACTCTTTGGAAAATAAAATAGACAGACAGACAGACAGAAAAAAAACCTGAAAAATCCTGATCCTTTGAAAAATAATCAGACAGACAGACAGACAGACAGACAGACAGACAGACAGACAGACAGACAGACAGAAACACACGTACCTTTCCCAAGACACCAGCCATGACACCACTCTTCCATTTCACTATCCACAGAATTTTCACGAAGAATTTGGCGTTGTTTAGAACTCTTTCGTGTCTCAACTAAACTCCCTTCAACTCCCTTCAACTCCCTTCGCCCTTCTCTTTCCTTCCCTTCCCTTCCCTTTCCTTTCCTTTCCTTTCCTTTCCTTTCCTTTCCTTTCCTTTCCTTTCCTTTCCTTTCCTTCCCTTCCCTTCCCTTCCCTTCAACTCCCTTCGCCCTTCCCTTCCCTTTCCTTTCCTTCCCTTTCCTCCCCTTTCCTTCTCTTCCCTTCCCTTCCTTTCCTTCCCTTCCCTTCCCTTCCCTTCCCTTCCCTCCCTTCCCTTCCCTTCCCTTCCCTTCCTCCTCAATCCTCTTCTGGTACCCTTTCTCCCTCTCTCACCCTCTTCCTCGTCTTCTTCTTCCCCTCCCCTCCCCAACCCCTCCCCACCCCCACCTCCACCCCACCCAAGGCCTCCCGAAGCTCCTAACCTGCATTTCGAAGCCCTTTTCTGACAAACGACACTCACTCCTCTGGTCTACGTTTGTTCCCCTTGCGCGTCCTCCTCCTCCTCCTCCTCCTCCTCCTCCTCCTCCTCCTCGCACCGTATCATGCAAATCGTGGTGACTTCTTACGTCGAATATCCTGACAAAATCCTCTTCCGGTTCTGAACTTTACCGATCTCCCCCTTGCTTGCCTTTGCCTTCTTCAGCTTTGGTTCACTTCGGTTCTCTTTGGTTCACATCGGTTCACTTCGGTTCACATCGGTTCACATCGGTTCACATGTGTTCCGGTTAGCAGAAGAAAAGATGAAGGTAGAAATGTGTTCACTTATTTTTCTTTTTTTTTCCTTTTCCTTCCCACTCCGCTTTTTCAGTTTTACGAAGGGAAAGGAGTGAAAAAGATTGAAAGGGTCGAGGTAGGAATGTGGGGAAGTGAGAGAAGAAGAAAAGCAATACTAAAAGAAAAAGAGAATAAAAAAGATACAAAAAAAAAACTTGAGGGGAACAGAAAGACAGATAAAGAGAGAGAGAGAAAGAGAGAAATAGACGGAGAGAGAGAGTGAAGAGTGAAGACACACACACACACACACATACACACGCACATACACTACTCACAAACAGGAAAATACAACGAAAACATACAAAAACAAGAATACACATTATCTTTTACACCAAAGCATACAACATCATTTAATACCTTCCACTCAGCTCTCGTACAGAATTAATAACCCCCAAAACGACACGAAAAGGCTCTAGATAACATGCTGGAATACTTTAAAAGCTTTACTCTCTCCCTATGCAGCGAACCTTGGAATTTAAAAGGCACTAAATGGCAGGAATTATAAGAGAAAGTACCTCATATTAAGTCAGCATTATATTCCCGATTCTTTAAAGACAAGTCACTCGTGGGGGATGAAAAACAGTCGAGAGAGAGAGAGAGAGAGAGAGAGAGAGAGAGAGAGAGAGAGAGAGAGAGAGAGAGAGAGAGAGAGAGAGAGAGAGAGAGAGAGAGAGAGAGAGTACACGTTTCACATCTAGCACCAGTTGTTGTATTGGTATTTTCCCGCCAAAAAGGACGGTAAATAAATAAATTCTTAATGTCTACGTATCCTCTCTTCCATTTCATTTCCAAGCTGTCACTTCGCTACGCTGTGCTGTCGGTGTACAGTGGGGAGCAAAAGTGCGTGTATATACTACGTTCCTACCCATAGTCCTCAGTCTTTAATATCACAAATTTATGCTCCCAACGTGCTCTTAACTCGAGGTGATCTTAACCCCTTCAGTACTGGGAGGCATTTTCGTATTTATTTTCCTGATTATTAGTCGATTTTCTACAGCTTCAGAATCTCATGTGGGGATTGAAATAGTGCAGACTGTTGCCATTAGTCTTCTGACCTCCATACACCCTTTCTAATCTCAATAAAATCGTCTCATCACATCCAAAACTCGTGGTAAAAATGTGTCTTACTAATGAAAGGATTTAATTAACAGTCGCACACACTGACTCTTAGAAGTGTTTACGCTGAAAAAAAGACTGATATATTTTGCACGTGGATAAGGAAAACTGCACATACTAAAAACTTAACAACCAATTCTTTCCTTTTCTATCTTGATACCTAAATTTAAACTTCAGACTCGCACCCATTGACACTTGAAGTTGAAAAAAAACACGATTTATATTCCACGTGGATAAAAAGATAAAAAAAATAAAAAAATAAAGAGTGCACATATTAAAACCTTGACAACCAAATCCTTTCTTTCCCTCTTAAACTTTAATTTCCCGAGCTTGTCTTCATTATATAATCTATCCTGAATTCTTAGCCTCAGAATTCTGCTTTTCTCACCTTTTTTATAACCCTTTTAATCGCATCAAGACTTCTTTCCCTTAGTGAGGTTCATTGAGTGAGGGAGAAGGAAGGTAACCCAAAAGAAAGGTGAATAACATAACTTTTCTCATCTTTCCCCTCATTTCATGCTTATGATATCCTTTCTTTAAGTACCTGAATGTATATAAAAAGTTCCCATTCATAGCCAGGGAGTGAGAGGCAGCCAGGGAGCAAAAGGCGAGGAAACAAAGGCCTTATTTGTGAAAACTTTTACCTTCAAATATATATGGTGTAACTATTCATAATTAAGTTAAAGCCCATTAATAATCAGACAGCCGTGAACTTATTAACTTCCATAATTATGAGGAAAATTCAGTTGGAAAGAGAGAGAGTGAGAGAGATTAGTTTAAAGTAACGCAGCGAATGAGTAAACTAAAGAGACAAGGTAAAGAGAGGAAGACAAAAGAGCAGAGAGAGGTTAAGAGAAATGGCCGGGACGGTACAACAAATCACGGAGGAAAAATACTCGACAAAACAGAAAGAAAAAAGCGAGTGAGAGAGAAAAGTAAGAGGAATAAAGACAAAATCATTATGAAACCCAGAAAAAATGATGATAAGTAATTAGTAAAGACAGAAAAAAAAAAAAAAAGAGTCGAAAGGAGAAAAAAATAGAATGGTAAAGAATTGAGTTTGGGAATAAAAAGAGGAAGTAATCATGAAACTTAGAAAAAAAAATGGAAAGTGGATAAATAGTAAAAACAGAAATAGAAACGAGAAATAGAAATGCCAAAAGGAGAAACAGAATAGTAAAGACTTAAGTTTGGGCAAGTGTGGATTGAAAACAGACAGACAAACAGACACGAAGATACAAAACAAGGCAACAAGAAATAAACAGTTTGCATACTTCCCTTCCACAAATAAATAAAACAGTTGGAGGGAGGAAAAAGACACAAACACTTAGTAGTTCTTCCTCATTGCAAAGTTTTAAAAGTATTCCAACAGTATTCTCACTATTTTTGGCCCCATTTTTCTTTTTCACCACCGAGAGAGAGAGAGAGAGAGAGAGAGAGAGAGAGAGGAGAGGAAAGAGAGAGAGAGAGAGAGAGAGAGAGAGAGAGAGAGAGAGAGAGAGAGAGAGAGAGAGAGAGAGACTCCTTGCCTCTCTACTACTACTCGTCTTCTCCACTTCATCTCTACTTAGCTTACAAATAATTCTTCTCCCTCGTCATCATGGTCTTCCTCCTCCTCCTCCTCCTCCTCTTCCTCCTCCTCCTCCTCCTCCTCCTCCTCCTCCTTGTGCTCATCCAGTCTCTCGTATCGTGGACAAGGGAGCTACTCGTGTTCCCGTCGCCCTCCTCCTCCTCCTCCTCCCCTCCCTCTTCCCCTCCCTCTTCCCCTTCCCGTGATGGTGTAGTTTGTTATACGAGTGTGGTAGCTTTCCCCGCTTGAGACTCTGCTTGCATTATTCAGCCACTCTCGGGCGCCTTCGCATTCATTCCTTCCCTCGCTTCTGCTATGCCAAAGGTTCTTAAAATCTCCAGCAGGGATTGTGGTGTTTTCTTCTGCTTCCTCCATCTCCTTCATTCTTCTTCATTCTTCCTTCCTCGCTTTTGCTCCTCCTTTTTTTGTTTTTGTAGTGTGTGTGTTTTCTCTCTCTTACTCTTCTTGCTTTGTACGTTTTCATTTATGTGCGGTTTTCGTGCGTCACTTTGTTATTCTCTTCCTCCGTCTCTCGTCTATCATCCAGCGCCTCCCTCCCTAATGTCTCCTTTCATCCCTCACGTGTCCACTTCCATCCCCTGCTTTCCGCGTGATGTTCTCCTTCATATAAACTTTCTTCAATGGGTTTTCTTCCTCCTCACTCGCCGCCATCTTCCACTTCTCTACTCTCTTCAAGGCATTATCTCCCTCCTCCTCCTTCCTCCCTCTTGTGCTTCGTCTCTTTTCTAAGGTCTCTCTTCAGCCTCACTCACTCACTCTCCTCTCCTCTTCACCCTGCCCCGGAATGTCTTTACTAATTATTCTCTTTCTCATCTTTCCTCTTCAATTCAAATCAGTACTTTAGAATTGCCGTTTTCTTTCTGTTCTCTATAGCTATGGCCTCAGTTTTAGTCCCCCCTCTCCTCTTCACCCTGCCCCGGAATGTCCTTACTAATTATTCTCTTTCTCATCTTTCCTCTTCAATTCAAATCAGTACTTCAGAATTCACGTTTTCTTTCTGTTCTCTATAGCTATGGCCTCAGTTTTAGTCCCCCTTTGCGTCTTAGCCTTGTCTTCCGCCTGCTGGTTACACTCATTCATCCAATCACGACTCCCTTTCCACGCGTCACTCCCATGAATCACGCCACCACCCCGCTGACTCCTGACGAAGGCCTGATCGTGTAGTTCCCTCGTCCTCGTTCTCGTTCTCGTCTTCCCTTCTCCATCCTACTTCGATGTTCGTTCGGCGCTCAAGTACTTCGATGTTTGTTGATGTCTTCGTTGTGTTTGGGTTAGTCTGTGCTTTGTTTTGGGAGTTGTGTTGCTTTTGGTGATTTTCGTTTTGTTTTGTTAAGTTTTTGTGTTGCTTAAGTATGTGTTGGGTTTATTTATTTTATATTTAAGAGGAGGTAAGTCACGTGTGATTGAAGACAGAACAGAAGGGAAATTAATGGAATTGGAAGGATAAGGTGATAAAAATTACTTGAGAAGAGAAAAGAACAGAGCAAGAGAAGTGTGAAACAGTAAAGTATAAGAACATAAAAATAAAGGATATGTATTTGGTAATGTTACTGTTGTTGTTGTTATGATTGTTGTTGTTGTTAATGTTTTTGTTGTTAACACTTGGTTTAGTCTGTGTTCTATTTTTATCATTTTTGTTCTTTGTGGTATTCCTGTTTCAACTTTCCTTCGTGTCGTGGTGGTGGTGGTGGTGGTGGTGGTGGTGTTAGCAGAGGCCTTGTGTTCGAGAGCTAGGCGTGTTCGTGAGGCGGCTGTGGCTGTGCTGGTTTATCGGGCATTATTGACTCGTTTCCTCGATATTCCGTGAGGTTTTTTTCTGTTCGTTTTTCGATTGTGTTCATTTGTTTCGTTTAGTCTGATCGACCCAGCCACCGCCACGCCACACCACGCCACGCCAGCCAGCCCCGGGGCCTCCGCGTCTGCCTGGCGGTGCACATTGCTATTCATACATTCCTATTTCGCTTCACTCCCAAGAGGAACATCGTGGGAGGGGAAACACGCCCACCTACACCCCCTCCAGCACGCCCTTCCAACGCTAACCTAACCTAACATAAAATAACCCACACTAACCTAATCTGACCTGAAATAACAACGTACGATAACCTAACCTAACCTAACCTAACCTAACCTAACCTAACCTAACCTAACCTAACCTAATCTAACCTACACCGTCCTTTGGCCTCTCTAATACCCTCATCAGTCACCGTCCTTCCTTTCCCTTCACCCACGGACCTCCTTTACATCCTGTTCACTTCCACTACGTTGTTTCATTCGTGTTCCTTCCCCCCCCTCCCATTTCTATCTGGTCTTGACTTCCTTTTTTCCTTCCCATTTCTATCTCCCATTTCCATCTTCCCGTTTCCCATTTCCTGTTTCCCATTTTTATCTCCCTTTTTCATCTCCCTTTTCCCTTTTCCCTTTTCCCTTCACATTTCCATCTTCTCATCTTTCCATTTCTCATTTCCCATTTACATCTTCCTATTTCCATCTTCTCATTTCCATCTCTCATTTCCCATTTCGCCTTTTCCTCTTGTCATTTCTATCTCCCTTTTTTCCTTCCCCATGTCTCGTCTTAACCCTCATTTTCCCTTCCCATTTCTATTTTCTCTTTTCCCTTCCCATTTCCCTCTCGTCTTGACCTCCCATTTTCCCTCCCCAAGTCACTACGTCTCTTGTTCATTGCACCCTTTCCTGTCCATGCCCCATTGCACTGCCCCTTCCCCCCTTCCCCTCATCTCCCTTCCTCACCACTTGCCTCGCCGGGCTTGCGTGGTTCATCATATGTTATAGTCGGTGGGTCATATTTCCTGTGTGTTAATATTTGCCTTCCCGTCCCTCGTCTGTGTGTTCTCCGGGTACATGAAAGCCCTGCTATAGTGTCCCTCTTGCTTTTAGTCACCGTGCTGTGATGTAATGCATGGTACGTTTTTGTTTTCGCTTTTTTCTCTCTCTCGTTAGGGTTTTGAAAATGTTATTGTGTTGTGGTTTTGCTGTTCTGGTTCTTTTAAAGTGTTTTTTATTTTAATGTGTGTGGTTGTTAAGGTATGTGTTTTTTTTCACTTTTTCATTCTTGATGTCAGTTTTCTTTATTGTTCCAAAATTCGATTCTCTTAGGTATACTGGAAAAAATCTTATATATATTTCCTTTTGACATTTTTTCCCCAATACGTAAGGAAAAGTTGTTTTTCTTCGGACTTGTTAATTTTTATCAAACATATTGCTATTTCTCAGCCACAGTTCTTTGCATTAGATGTTTCGCTTCAAGGAACAATAACGGAATTTTAAAGTTAGTTAATAACTCTGGTAAATTCGTATGTATTGCCAAACTTCATATTATCTCAATGCTTTACTCTATATCCTCGCCCAAGTTTTCCACACCATTACTCTTTTATTTCCTTTTTCCTTTTATCTTTTTAGTTTGTTAGTGGTTGTGTATTTTCATTGTGCGTCTGAAAGTGGCCTGGCTTAAAATGTTTGTGTTTTTTCCTTCCACGAGCTTCAGTGCTGTATTAATTTTGCCCAGCGAGACCATGGGAGACTAAGGGAGGTCAAGGGAGGTCTAGTCTTAATTATGATGCTGGTGGATTTATTCTGAGTAAAGTTATGTGTGTAGTTTGAAATCCTTAAGTGAGTCGTATGCTGTGCTA
Source organism: Callinectes sapidus (assembly GCA_020233015.1). Taxonomy (NCBI): domain Eukaryota; kingdom Metazoa; phylum Arthropoda; class Malacostraca; order Decapoda; family Portunidae; genus Callinectes; species Callinectes sapidus. The sequence goes on along the minus strand of CM035186.1, from coordinate 1,917,285 downwards.
TTTACTCTCCAGAACACCCAAGTCTCATTTCAGGCTGTAGCTTAACTCAATAATAATTCATGTATCACTTTATTTGCTGCGTATTCCCCGCAGAAAATGTGTAGTTTATGATGTATCCTGTAAGTGTATTTCGCGAAGTATCATTTACACTCCACTGCATCTGAGCCCCATTGCAAACACGTGCACTCGTCGCCTTATTTACCGCGTATCTCACAACTCCCACTCACTCAGGTCCATTCTAGCAATTCCATATTAATTTCGCCCTTATTTTTCGTCTCCCTTGTACGAATTCCCTCATTATCATTTAATTAACTTAACCGGCGGAGTCTGGAATGACGTAATCCACTTTAGCCTGAATGATAAGCGACAGAATTCATCCCCGTGTGCTCCGAGTTATGTTTAGCCAAATTAAACATGGATGGGCCAAGTGTAATGCAACGCGAACATTATTTAACTTTTTTGACGACGTAATGTAAACAAAGTCAGCGGTAGGAATTTGGCAGCAGTCAGTCTCCACCGGTTTGCATGATTCACCGCCACCTCGTGAATCCTCAGACAATCATACATTCATAGAGACGCGGCATACCTCTGGGGGACTGACAGGACAGGTTTGTGAAGCGTGTTGGGAGGCGCAGGGGAGGATGGGAACACTGCTCGCTGGAGGGATGAGAGGTTAGGTTAGGTTAGGTTAGGTGAGGTTGGGTTAGGTGAGGTGAGGGGAAGGAGGATGAGGTCACTGCATACAGGAATAGAGGGATGAGTAAAGGAAGACTAACCCTTGATTACTGTCTACATTATAACACAGCCCTCAAACGCCTCCATTTTCAGTCTACAGGTACACATGGCCATTTATATTCCGTCTTTCTGTCTGTGTGTCCAGTGTGTGAGGGATTATCAAGCTAAACAATAAGCTTTTCCCGGCCAGATTCTCTAAATACTGTACCAATGGTGAGATCTGGACATGTGCAGGACACTCGAGGTTCAGGGAGGCTGTGGACAGAGTTTAGAAAGGAGAGGCAGGGAAGGGGCTCGCTCCTCCGTTGTACAAGGATAAGAAAAGTAAACAAGTGACATGAATACGCAAAAGGGAGAAAGTGAAGATACAAAAATAGGGAAGAAGACATGAAGCGACAAAAATGGAAAAACAAAGGGAAGCGAGAAGGAAGAGAAAGGTGAAGGAAGGAGGATAAGGAAGAGAAAAGTGAAGTAAAAAAACATGAGAGAAAGTGAATAAAAAGACAAGAATAGAGAAGGGGAAGTAGCAGTACGTATCCACCGTGTCTTCAGCCACGTACCGTCTTGTCGCCGAGCCGCACCACGTGGCAGGAGAGTGTGGCGGTGTCCCCGGCGTGCACGGTGACGGTGGTGTTATGGCGCCCCACGAAGGCTGGCAGGAGCGCCGCGTCGACTGTGGTGGTGGGCGGCGGCTCGGAGGTAGCAGGGGGCGCCTCAATGCTGGGTGCGAAGCCTCCTGCGGCGCCCACTGGAGAGGGAAAGCAGGAATAGATTAGTGGGAAGTAGATGTGTTTCAGTTTTAATGCTAAGGTGTCTTGTATGAACACTGAGACTGCTGTGATAGACTGTTGAGTTTGACTTGAAAGGAGAATATATGTCTGGTGAAGGAAACCAGGAATACGTTACTGGAAGAGGATTGGGTAGTAGAAGACGTTTTCATCTTAATCCTTTGTAAGCCCAAGTTGTCTTGTAATAACTCTGAGACCGCTGTGATAAATTGCTTGCTTTGACTTGAAAAGGAAATATGACTGGTGAAGGAAAGCAGGAATAGATTAATGGAAGAGTGTTTTCATCCTTCTATCTGGCAAGGTTGTCTTGTATTAACACTGAGACCACTGTAATAGATTGCTTGTTTACCTTGACATGAAGAGAAGGTACGAGGTAAATTTGTTCTAAGCTACCTATTAGAGAGTTAGTAATTAATGAGACTCGTATGTGTTCCTTTCAAAGTTTGAGGTGATTATGGAAGAGACAAACCACCAGTGAAAGGACTCAGGAACACAACCCGGAAATGAAGCAGTTTTGTTCCCGTGTAATCCCAGTGTTCATTTCACTCGCAAGAACTCACTTAACCAACGATCATGAAACCCTCACGCTCTCACCCTCACCTGCTCAGCCTCTTCACTCCCTCGCACTGCACTACACACCGTTACATTCTCCGAGGCAGCAAACTTTTCCCACACCTGCATACACACTCCCATGATCTAATTACCCGGAGCTAAGCATAATTGCCTGCTGCCTGCTGTCTGCTTCCCACACCTGCATTCTAAACACCTCCTTACCGTGCCTCCAAACCAAGTGTGCGTGACTTACGGCCTGCCACTGGTCACTAGGGATCGCTAAGGCTCGCTAAACACACACCAGGGATCCTATTAACAGATTCTTAAGTACGTAATCTTTTTTTATGTTCGAATTTTTAGTCTTGTAATTAACCTTCTAAAATTGGTGTTGTACTTTTAGCCTTTATCTCATCAGCTGCTTCAAATTTGCTGTTGATATGACAATGGTACAGGAATCTCAGGAGGTTAAGATGGATTGTAAGACTAGAAATTCGTCTTAAGGAAAAATACACACTTAAGAATCGGTGTCCATACGATCCCAGAGTCTCAGAGCGGCGGGGTGACATTCCTTCCCTCTACCCGTGACGAAGGATACCATTATTTCCCCCCCCGAGTGGATATCAGGATACAAAGGAAGGTTTATGCTGCCACTATACCCTTGCAGCTCACTCACTCACTCCCTCCACGTCTCCTTTATCACTGGCCTCATATTGCCCGTTAATATTTCCCTCGTGAACTTATCTTTACCATTTCCTGTGATGGCGGCAGTGACACAAACATCCTTTTCCTCTCGATGCTAAAAATACACTCTATTCGGTTTCTGCTCGGAGGTAATTCACGTTCCGCCAATCTGTTAGTGGGGAACGCGGCTCGTAACTCGTAGATGGCGCTGGTGAGCCTCTGAACGTCTTGAATCGGGTTAAATGGAGTTGGGAAGGAGTTTAAGATATTGTATTAGCATTGGGAGTTTCAATCGTGTGTGTATGTGTGTGTGTGTGTGTCTGTATATCTTCCCTGTTAGTGCTTGTTTTGATTATATTTTCTTTTTCTTTCTGGTCTCAATGTGTTTTCTTTATTGTGTTCTTTTTTCAACCTGGTCAGTCTTTGTGGACGGCTAATTACACCTTTCTTTTTTCCCACAGGTGAGTGTGAAGGAGTTGATTGGAAGGGGAGAACAGGTGAGACAGGTGTGTGTGTGTGTGTGTGTGTGTGTGTGTGTGTGTGAAACGTTACCTTTCCATTTGTTTAGCCTTAAGTTACCACATGCTACTGTTTTATCTCCTCCTCCTCCTCCTCCTCCTCCTCCTCCACCTCCACGTAAAGTCCCCACTTCTTTATCCCCTGAACTTGTAAACACTGCATTACTGAAAAATAACATAGACACACCGAAGAGTGAGAAGAGGCGAGGAAAACTGCAGAGGGAAAGCACGAGAGATAGTTAATAGTTACATGAATAGGGAACTAAACACGAGAGGAAATAGAGAGTTAGGGGAAAAAAAGGAGAGGGGGGAAAAAAGGAGGAGAAGGGAAAAAAAAACAGTACATGCGAAAGGGAGGATGTTAAATGAGTAAATAAAAGTGAAGGAGGGTTGCAAATTGCTTACCAACCACTGTAACTCTGTACCGAAATGAACGCAACCAAAAGTGCAGAGAAATAAACTGATTACGAAAAAAGTGGGTTGCAGTACGTTGATTTCCGGAAAGAGAGAGAGAGAGAGAGAGAGAGAGAGAGAGAGAGAGAGAGAGAGAGAGAGAGAGAGAGAGAGAGAGAGAGAGAATTACCACTATGCAACAGAAATAAAAAGTATGAACCAAATAAAAGGGTCTGAGTGCCGCCTCTGTGTGGATTGTGTTACCTCTATTACTTCACACAGGGGACTTCTGGTTAGTTAGTCTCCAGCTGCCACAGGTGTTGTCGTATTGTTGACCTAATCCACCTGCTCTCGCCTGGTCACTATTTTTTGAGCTTATTATTCTTTTAAAAGCTGAAGGAAGTTTTTTGTTTTTGTTTTTGTTGGTTTATTTGTTTTCATTTCGTTTTAACGTTCGAGGAAGTTTCGTCTTAATTTATTTGTTTTGGTTTCGTTTTCTTTTTTTAGCTTTTCTTTATTTGGTGTTACTTTACTTTTAAAACTACAATTTTATTTGCTCTGTATGTGTTTTTTTTTTCATTATTTTGTAGTTATTTTATTTAGAACATCAAAAGAAATCGTCTTTTTCGTATTTAACTTAATTTTCATACTTTTACTCTCTTGTTTTGATTTGATTTCCTTGTCGAGTTTTTATTTTTCACTTTGTTCATTGTATTTTATTGGTAAGACTACACTTTTCGTACTTATTCATATTTCGAACATCAAATAAATCATCTTTTTTCCTATTTCATTTCGTATTTTCCATCAATTTTCTTTCAGTCATTAAAAAAAATTACAAGTGTTTATTCCCTTTTTAAAATTTATTTATTACTATTTTTTCATCTTTTTTTTTCTCTTTTCTTATTTCATCGTTGTTTTGTGTAAATGTTTAGTCTCCGCGCCGTGCTTCACCTCATTTAATTTCATTTCGTTTTATTTTTGTTGGTTTCGTCCAGTCGGTTTTCGTAAAAGGTTTGTGTTGATCCAGCGTTCACATGTTGCTATTCCGAGTGAAGCTATGTAAAGTGTATGTATTAGTCTCTCTCTCTCTCTCTCTCTCTCTCTCTCTCTCTCTCTCTCTCCCCGTCGGTGATATTGTGTACTGAAGCGTTTCTCCTCCCTCTCCACCTCTTCCTCCTCCTCCTCCTCCTCCTCCTCCTCCTCCTCCTTCCGTTTCCCCTCGTTTTTTCCTCACTTTGGAGCGCGTAGGCCTATTGAAGAACCTGCCGCCATGTCGCTGGTCTTGGGATGTAAATCTGAGGGTAGTGAGGGGAGGGAGGCAGAGAGGGGCAATATTAATGTGTTTCTGTGGTCCCTATCTTTTTTTATTTATATATATATTTATTTATTTATCTTCTCCGTTTTCGTATTCATATTTTTTTACCGGGAACTGTTTTATGTGTGGGTTTTTTCTCTTTTATCATTATTTTTTGTTAGTTTGTTTTATTATTTTTTTTTCTATTTTTTTACAGTTCTCTTTTTTTTCGTTTTCTCTTGGTTTACGTTTTGCCGTTTTCTTTTCGTTTTTTTTTCCCAATAGTTTTTTTCTAGACTTTTTTTTGTTGTTATTTTTAGGTGTGTTTCTTCTTCTTCTTTCTTTACTTGCATTAACATATGAATATTCTTGTTATCTCATTATTAGCATCATTATTATTACTATTTTTTGTTTTCTCTCTCTTAGAAAGCTATGACTTTTTAATATTTTCAATTTTGTTATGTTTTCCTAAACTTTTTTTTAACCTTTCACTGTGTCTTGTGTATTAATGTTTTACAAAAGTAAAAATTTTTTTCTACCTACGCTTCCTTTTAACTTCCTTCATCTCCTTTTCCTCATGTATTCTCATATATTTTTTTTCATTATTTTTCGTATCACTCCTTTTTCACTCATTTTCACTCATTTTCCATTCTCCCACAACTCATTCTCATTCTAAATACACTACAATCTTTTCCCACTTCTTTTACTGTCCTTTCCTTCAACAACACCTTCCAATTTCAGTCTCTCTTCCTACCACATTCCACCCTTACATTCGTACCCAAACCACACGAGTCATTATTATCCCCTTCCTCATCCTCATACACATCTTTCCCTACCATGTATTCTATCTATTTCCCTCACCAAACTATAATCACCTTTGTAACACCACCAATCATCACTCATCTCCCTCATCTCTACTAATCATCTCCCTTATTCTCTAGTCTAGTCATCTTCACCACATTCTAATCTCCACTCATCTCCTTCACCATGGACAGGCGCCAGTTAATCTCCGTCTCTCTCCCTCCCCCACTGCTGTCTCTATCCTCGCTACGTCTGTTGGTTACCGCGATAAACCTGCCTTGCCTTGAACGAACCACCTCCCGGAGCTCCGAAGCAGGCGTGGCGGAGCAAATCGAGGCCTCACACACTCGGAATGAAATGTTTCACTCAAGCGGTTCCTTTGTCTCTCTTATGATTCACCAGCTTCTGAATAATGATGCTTCTGACTTCTCTTCCTTCTCTCTTTCTCTTCTTCTTCTTCTTCTTCTTTTCTTCACGTCTCTGGTATCTTAAATTATTCATTCTTTTTTTTCTTTTTTCTCTCCTTTGCCTTCTTTGTTTATCTATTTTTTTTTCCTCTTTCACTATTCGTTGTGTTCATTTTTACTTTGTATTATTATTTTCTTCTTTTCTTTTTAGTTATTTCTTTCTTTTTCATTCCCTTTCACTACTTTACTCTTTACCCTAATTTTCTTTCTCCTTTAGCGCTATTTCTCCA
>CM035186.1:1891454-1901894 GCA_020233015.1 Callinectes sapidus | reverse complement strand
AACGAGACCATATATTGTTGAGATTTATCGGAAAATCGAACCACCAGAGAGAGAGAGAGAGAGAGAGAGAGAGAGAGAGAGAGAGAGAGAGAGAGAGAGAGAGAGAGGGCTATCCACATCCACTCTCGGATTTATGGGTCTTTGGTCTTTTTTTGAGCCTCGTGACAAAGGGCGTTACTCCTCGCGGGTTTTGCATGTCGAAAGGGAGTGGCCTGGAGGGAGATTACATATGCAAAGAGTTGATTTTTCCCCTTTTTTTTTGTTTTTCCCCTTTTTTTTGTTTTTCCCCTTTTTTTTGTTTTTCCCCTTTTTTTTGTTTTTCCCTTTTTTTGTTTTTCCCCTTTTTTCCCCCTTTTTTTGTTCTTTCCTCTTTTTTCCCTCATATTCTTTTTTTTTGGGGGGGGGAGGGGAGGGGTTTCTAGGACGTGGTGATGCAGTTTGAAGTATCTATGAATGCGTGTTTTTTTTACTATTGTGTCACAGGATAAGTTTGTCTTGTTTGTTTTGTTTGTTTTTTTTTATTCTCATATTCGCCTTTTTTCTGTTTTTTTTTTTTTTTTTTTTTTGGTTCTAGGACGTGATGGAATTTGAAGTATCCGTGAATGCCTATTATTACTATTGTTTCACAGGATAAGTGTGTATTATTTTTTTTTTTCCTCTCATATTCGTTCTTTTTTTTTTCCTTTTTTCTTTCTTTCTTTCTTTTTCTTTTTTATTCTAGGACGTGATGGAGTTTTGAGTATTTGTGAACGCGTGTTTTTACTATTGTGTTTTTTGTTGGTTCATTTAATGGTTTATTATTTTTTCAATGCGTCGTGTGTTGTTTTATTCCTGAGATCATTCCTTATTAAAGACGAACATTGGAGAAGGAAGCTGGATTTCGTTTATTTCTATTTCTTTATCCAGTTATTCTTTCTTTTAGCCATTTTCTTTTTTTTATCATTTCACAAGCACACACTGTTAGCATTTCAAAGGCGAACATTAAGGAAAGGAGTGGAATTTCTAAGGTATTATTAATTTATTTCCATTTTTTTTTTATCCAGTTTTCATCCTTTTATCCAGTTTTTTTTTATGTCATTTTATAAACACACACTCTTAATATTTCAAAGACGAGCATTATTGATAAAAGTTGGATTTCTGTGGTATTTATTTTTATTTATTTCCAGTTTTGATCCAGTATTTCTTTCTTTTATCGAGTTTTTCTTTTTTTATATATAATTTTCGTTGCATACACAGTTAATAGAGACGAGTACTATGGAACAAAGCTAGATTTTTTAAGCTATGTTTTATTCATTTCTTATTTTAATCCAGTTTCTCCTTTTTTTATCCGATAGTTTTTTTGTTTGTGTGTGTGTGTGTCATTTTCCCAGCGTGCACTGTTATTTTTAGCACGGCTGCAGTGGTAACCTTATTCTGTTCCGGCGTCAGCTGCAGTTTTGTGTTGTAGAGCTTCGCCTTTCATTCGTTCGCTCCATACGTTATATTTTGAAGCTTTTCTGAAACCTTTTTTTTCGTTTTTTTGTCTCCCTTTTGACTGGCACAAACTCTAGTACAGTGTTTTAATCATTTTTCTATTTATCATTTAAGTACCATTCAACAGTCAAGTACATTTCAACGTTCACTTTTATCTAACAAATCTAGGTACCTTTTTTCGTGTTTCTTTCTCCCTTTTAACTGGTACAATCTCTAGTACAGTGTTTTAATCATTTTTCTATTTATCATTTAAGTACCATTCAATACTCAAGTACATTTCAACGCTCACTTTTTATCTAACAAATCTACGTACCTTTTTTCGTGTTTCTTTCTCCCCTTTAACTGGTACATGATCTAATTGAGTGTTTTAATCAACTATTTATTTATCATTTATCTATCATTCATCACTCAAGTAGATTTCAACGTCCACTTTCATCTAACACACCCACGTCTCATATTTTTATCCTCTCCCCCAACCCTCTCTCACTCTTCTCTTTCTCTCTCTCACTCTCTTTCTCTCTTTCCCTTTCTCCCACCTGTTGTTTCCCACGTTAATCATCCACCACTTTGCTGCCTGCTGTATAGGGAATTTATTTACCTACTTATTAATTCACTTACTTGGCTTCTGATGCTGCTGGAATGATGTATGGCCAGCTTTTCCCTTAATTAACTTCACGACCCTTCACGTGTTCCCTTGCCTTGCGGGGAGAAAATAAATGTTTATGCGAGAAACGTTTTTTTGGACCTGTCTTGCTGCGGGAGTCCACTTTGATATGCATAGTAAGGACGTAAAGGGAAGGTAATGTTATGGTGTTACTATTATTATTATTACCATTACTATTATTATTTTTATTTTATTATTATTAGCTCTTGTTCTTCCGTTTGTAATTATTGTACCTTTCCTTCCTTTTTTTCTTTCTCTCTGTTCTCGTCTGTGTCTTTCTCTTTGTGATCTATTCTGAAACTCTTCCATGCCACTCACCTCCACTGAACTCAAAATGATTTAGTTAATGTTGTACGTATTTTCAAAGGTGTTTTACGATTTATGCTTTACGATTTACGATGACAGTGATGTATTTATGTTTATATATTAGATGTAGGATAAACACTCTTTAAAACCCGGCTAATCATCACTGTGACCTTTGAAAATAGAGGTGTTTAAAGAATCTCTCTCTCTCTCTCTCTCTCTCTCTCTCTCTCTCTCTCTCTCTCTCTCTCTCTCTCTCTCTCTCTCTCTCTCTCTCTCTCTCTCTCTCAAGATCCAGATGGCTTACTACTGAAGGAGGCGATTAATCAATGAAGGCTTCCACGTGTAATCTCCTCTCTGGGAACAACCCCTCACTGTATTATGGATTATTATGGATTAGGATTGATGAACGCGTGGCCAGATTTCCCAGTATTCTGCTTAGTGTTCCTTATTGAGTTGTAATTTCAGAATGGTTTGCTATATTTCACTTGTTTTTTTGTTTTTTGGGGACTTACTTTGGTTTGAGTGAGTGAGTTAGTTGGTTGGTCAGTCAGTTTGTCGTAGTTTTAACGTGTGTTTTGCATAGTATTTGATATTGTATACTTTTTTTATTTCAGTTTTGGTTTGCTATATTTTACTTTTTTTTCTTTCTTGGGAACTTACTCTGAGTCATTGAGTGAGTTAGGTTAGACTGGTCAGTGTGTGGTATTTGCCGTAGTTAAACGCGTATTCTGCATTGTGTACTTCCCTGAAAACCTAAATAATCCATTCTCTTGATTTTTTTAACTCCTTCAGTACTGTGACACATCGTTACCATTAATTCTGGTTAAGATTACATGATTTTATTTACACTAGCAAGGGTGTATGGACATAAGAAGATTAGTAGTTAGAGTTCTCAATATTTCAACCCGTCACAAATACCCTGAACCGCATGAAACCACCAAATAATAAGCAAAATAGATACAAAAAACACATCACAGCACTGAACGGATTAAACATTGTCCTTAAGAGTGATCAAAGTGTGTAAAATATGAGGCCATTGACTTACCGAGGCAGGAGAGGCAGAGAAGTCCAGCAACACACTCCATCTCTGCAAGCACAAGAATACAACACATATTAGTCAGTGTCGAGCAGAGGAGAGCATTAGTCAAGCGAGATGTCTTTTCTATATGACGCCGGAAAGACAAAAGAGTGAGGGACATGAAATAGTGTGCTAGGAAGATTAAAACACACACGCACACACACACACACACACACACAAACACACACACACACACACACACACACACACACACACACACACACACACACACACACACACACACACACACACACACGGTAAGCTTGAAATCTACATAAGCAAAGTGAATGTTCTGTTTTATCTCATCCATTTCCAGTCGTTTTATTAAAGTTTATGTTATTGCACTCTCTCTCTCTCTCTCTCTCCCTTTCTCTCTCTCTCTATCTCTCTATCTCTTTCTGGCTCTCTCTCGCTCACTCACTCATAAGACTTTTGCTTTTCCTTATGAATATTTGATGAATGAACTAGTCTGAGTAACTTTCCCGTTTCTCTCTTTTTCTATTTATCTTTTCTTTCTTTTTCTTTCTCTACTCTTCAGCTTCTCTCCTTAATCCTTTGCATTGTTCTTCATCTATACTCTCTTCCACCTCTTACTCTTCTTTCTAGTCTTTATTATTATTGTTTATCCATCCACTTTTCCTCTACCACTATCTCCTCTTCTCTTCTCCCTTTTCTTCCTCCTCCTCCTCTTCTTCTTCATCTTCCTATTCCTCTTCCTCTTCCACCTCTTATTCCTCTTTCTAGTCTTTTTTTATTATTATTTACCCACCCACTCTTCCACCATCACACTGTCACTACTACTTCTTCGTCTTCTTCCTCTTCCTCGTCTTCCTCCTCCTCTTCCTCCTCCTCCTCCTCCTCCACCTTCTCATTCCTGACACGGACAAGGGTATGTGTTACCAGTTTCCTTCCTCCTCTCTCCCTCCCCTTCCTCACCACCACAGCCTCTTCTCTCCCCCCTTCCTCCCTTCCCCTCCCAAATCAGCTCTCTCCTCACCCTCCCCTCCTCCCCATCTCACCATTACCTGAAGCGGTCTAGAATGCAGATTTAAGCTCCTGCAGGAATTTTTCAGAAATATCCTCTCAGGGTTTCAGAGTACGTGATGGTGGTGGTGGTGGTGGTGGTGGTGGTGGTGGTGATGGTGATGGTGGTAGTAGTAGTAGTAGTAGTAGTAGTAGTAGTAGTAGTAGTGATATCAATAACAACAGAAGTAGCACTAGAGGAGTAAAAATAGGAAAAAGGAGGAGCAGTAGTAATAGAAATAGTAGTAATAGTTATAATAGTAGTAGTTATTGATGTTGTGGTGGTGGTGGTGGTGGTGGTGGTGATGGTTGTGGCTGCAGTTGTTGTTGTTGTTATTTGGATAGACTATTGATACACACTCTGTTGTTGTATATTGCTAGTTTGCATTGTGTATAAAGTATTGTCTAGTTGGTATTGTTTATTTTGTTGATATATCACTTTGGAAATGTTGTGTCAATAGCTTGATAGACTGTGTGTGTGTGTGTGTGTGTGTGTGAGAGAGAGAGAGAGAGAGAGAGAGAGAGAGAGAGAGAGAGAGAGAGAGAGAGAGAGAGAGAGAGAGAGAAACATATAAAAACATACAGAAATACTCAAAAGAGACCATTTCGATAGTTGGTTTGTTATGTTCTTGACTTTCACAGGCCAAAGAACCACATTTTTTCCCCTTTTCTTTTACTTGTTTTTTGTGTTATTTATCGAGGTTTTCCGCTTCCTGTTTCGTGTGAGTGTGGCTTCCTTCAAATCAAGCTGTTTTTTTACTTCTCTATTCCACCTTCAAGTTAATTTTGTTTTCCTTGTTTTCATTTGTTGTTATTTACTTCTCTTTCTGACTCTTTTATTTCTTTGTGTTCTTTCTATTTTCTTGTTTTCCTTGTTTTCATTTGTTGTTATTTACTTCTCTTCCTGACTCTTTTATTTCTTTGTGTTTTATTTTCTTTTATGTTTGTAACGTGATGGGTTTCTTATGTATGTATTGGATTAATTTCTTGCATTTTTTTATGTTTTTAATTCTGTTTTTTTTTTTTTACGTTTCTTTATTTTTCTATGTGATTTTAATTCATTATTTATTGCTGTTCTTACCTTGCATTCTTTATTTTTTGTATTAGATTATTCATCATTAGCTCAACACATTATTTTTTCTACATTTCTGATTAATTTCTTGTATTATTTATTCCTTCTTCTATTTGGTCTTTGAAGGAATGTTCTCTATTTTCTACATATAATAATTTACTGTCATAAATACGTGTTACTCATCTCACATAATTACAAACCTAACTTTCTTAGTGCTTTCTATTATCTATGCACCCTAAATTACCCTCTATTCCTTTACCTTCTTCAACATTTCTTTACCAAATCAATATTTTTCCAAGCTTTCTTTATTTCTCCACGCGATTTCAACTCATTTATTTATTACCGTTCTAAACTTCCATTCTTTGTGTTCATATGCGTTGCTTTCAGTCACACACGATTCCACGCTCATTCATATCTGACTTAACTCTGCCACCGCCCCTCGTGTATCGCTGGCCGGGCTATGATCCACTCCCACCTGCTTAATTCACCGCTCTATAGGTCACGGGTTGATCTGCTTTGTCACTCGTATCTAGGGGAAGAGTTGTTCTGAACGCCCGCCAAAGCTGAGGGGATTCGACAAGCTGATAAATCCGTGTTGTGAATCGGTGGGGTTTTTGTATCGCTTTTTTGCTCCCTTTTTTTAAGCTTTTTGTATGTTTGAAGAGTGAATATATTTTGTTTTTTTTTGTGTGTGTCTGTGTGTTTTTTTCTTCTCTTTTTAGGGCTTGACTCAATGGTCTTGTTTTTTTTTTTTTGTTTACTGTTTTTGTGTGTTTTTTTTATCGTTCGCTTTTCATCTGTATATATAAATGGGTCTCTCTCTCTCTCTCTCTCTCTCTCTCTCTCTCTCTCTCTCTCTCTCTCTCTCTCTCTCTCTCTCTCTCTCTGCCTTTGACGTTAACTCTTCCTCTCTCTTTTTTTCCTGTTTCTCCGTGTGTCCTTCCTTTAATCCAGCCAAACTTTGCCCCGGAGCATCTTGAAGTATTTATGCTATTCCGTGTCTGCCTCCTTCTTTCCCGGCTAACCACTTGGCTGCAATGTTTAGGCTCTTGTGAGGGAGAGGAAATTGGAAGACAGACGGAAAGTTAGAGAGATAAACACAAAGAATAAGCCTTCACAGTTATTAATTATTGACACAACCACCACCACCACCACCACCACCCTCTTAAAATTGAATTGAAGAATAAAAACCACGTATACACAACATTACAATTAACAGTGAAATGTATCCCGTACGTCACAAATTACTAAACAAAATGATCAATAGTTGAGTGTAAAAGATGCCACGAAACATGAATATAAATCAGTCCAATAAATGCAACTTGACATGAATAATTTGACAAGACTTATTCACGTAATTCTTCCCAACTTAATCCTGTTGCATCATAAAGTAATTCTGTCCTTTTCTGTTCTCTTTCCTTCCTCTAACAAACACTCCTATCCACTCACTCCTTTTACTCTCCCTTTCCACATTTCCTTCACTATCAAGACGCTATCCTCCCCAGTTCCCTTCCTCATTCCCTCCCTCTCTAGACATACAATTCTATAAACCTCTTGGCTCCCTTCTCCTTCTCTCTTTAGCCTCTCCTTTGCCTTCCTCCCTTTCCTCTCCTGTATTCTGATTAACGCTCTCTCTCTCTCTCTCTCTTTCCCTCTCTCTCTCTCTCTCTCCTCCAAACTCCCTCCTGTGTGCTTTGGTAACCTGCAAGAGTGGTTTGCTTGTTATGTGTTCAAAGGAGTAAAGTTTGAAGCCACGAGTCATTAGCATACGTGTGCATAAAGTTTAGTTTTGCTTGCTGTCATGCTTTTTGTTTTTTGTTTTTATGAGTGATGCATATTTATGTGTTTCCATCGTGTGTGTGTGTGTGTGTGTGTGTGTGTGTGTGTGTGTGTGTGTGTGTGTGTGTGTGTGTGTGTGTGTGTGTGTATGTGTGTATGTGTGATTTGTGTGTGTTTTGTGTGTGTTTTGTGATTTGTATGCTCACTCACACGCCTAAACGCACATGTATATTTCTCTCTCTCTCTCTCTCTCTCTCTCTCTCTCTCTCTCTCTCTCTCTCTCTCTCTCTCTCTCACGCACATAAACCTGCCTTGTATACTGCGTGTGTCACTAACCTTGATTGAATTAATTAGCATTACGTTACACAAAAAAAGTGACGCTGGACATAAATATATAGACGTACAGTAACAGGATGGCGGGGAATTATTTCATTTATATCCGCCAGTTGTACTATTTATATATATACACACACCTGCACGTACGTATGGTGATGTGTGCACTTTAACTGTAACACACGCACACGCACACACACACATATACACACACATATACATACATTTTTTTATCCCTCAAGAGAATGATAGAGTATGCGTTAATACATATACTCTAAGCAACACTCACAAAGGAAGTCACATAGATTACAACACAAACATACACCTGCACTGATCTGATATGCGATCTACACAGGCAAATTGATCTAAAACAGTCATATTCTACTGCTGGAATGCGATTTTCTTGTTCTTATCTATTTATTGGGGTCTGAATAAGATGTTGTGCATATCCGTGTATTAATTTAGAAATGATGGTGATGAGGTTGATAATGATAATAATAGTGATGATAATGATAAAAAGAAGAAGAAGAAGAAGAAGAAGAAGAAGAAGAAGAAGAAGAAGAAGAAGAAGAAGAAGAAGAAGAAGAAGAGTAATAATAAAACTAATAATAATCCCATTAATAATTATAGAACAAGCCATGAAACTTGCTTAGAAACTCAAAACTCCATTACAGTGCTAAGATAAAAGCTCTCAGTGCATCTTTTAAGTGAAGAATTAAAGTTTAAGAAATTGTAACACTATTTAACATTGATGTGGAAAAGTACGTAGTTACTTCATCCCACAAAGTTATGCAATACGTGCTAGAAAAAATGAAGAGCTTTGCTGGACGTTTTATCCCAGAGGACCCGTAATGCTGAATATTTTACCACATGTTTTATGTACTGTGTAAACCCAAACAAGAAAAACGAATTTGATGTGACGATAAATAAATGAATAAATAAATGAATAATGAGTACGATGCGTGTGATGAAGAGATAACGATGCGATTCCACGATAACGATGCGAGTTTCCACAATAACGATGCGAGTTTCCATAATAACGATGCGATTCCACGATAACGATGCGAGTTTCCACAATAACGATGCGAGTTTCCACGATAACGATGCGATTCCACGATAACGATGCGAGTTTCCACAATAACGATGCGAGTTTCCACGATAACGATGCGGCTTTTGATGATAACGATGATGATTTCTTCTCTGACGATGTTGGTGATGGCTCTATCTACACCATTGAAGTGTTCCTATCTACACAGGCACCAGGACGAACCCTTCCTCCCCAAGGGTCCACCCCAGCAGCAGTCCTGTGGGTGTGAGGGCAGTGACGATGCAACCTTGCCGCTCCTCACACGCCTCGCCATGAGCAATGACCCGCCACACACCACCACTCCCCAGCCACTGTCATGAAGTGAGCCCTCTCACCCCTAAAGGACCCCCCTCGTACTGGCAGTGTCCTCTCACCCCAAAAGAACACCCCCTCGTACTGCCAGTGTGTCTGGTGCATGGCGCACAGCGTGCCCTCGTTCACGGCGAGTATTTCAGCCCGGTGCCATCACAATCAAGGAACCCGTACACACCCTCCACCAGACTCTATGGAAGGAGCCCTTATCTCCCAATCAGAACTCCCCCCTCCCTCTAGCGAAGGGTAGACATTGATCCCTTACTTATGGCGACCCCTTGCCTAGTGTAAGGCGCTGCAAGTGGATGATTACTACTGAAGCTTGAGCCAGGCCGCGCAGGAAAAGAAGGACCTGCTGCCAGTTCCCTGCCTTGGGCCACAGGCTGGACCCGACAGCCACCTTCTTCCCCCGCGCGGCGCCCAAGGCCATCACGGCCCTACACGAATTTTGGCCGAAAGTTGTCAAATGTCTTCTAAATTTTTACCCGAATATAAAATCATCGATTGCAAATGAAAAACTGCTTTGGTTTGAGGGTGTGGAAGAGTCAGCTGATCAGTAAAACAAGGTGAAGCATGACATTACTGTGGGATAACTGTGAGTGTTACTGGCGTGTTGGTGGTGTGTTGCTGCGGATGACCAAGGTATATACTAGAGCTACAGGGGAAAGTGAAGAATTTTGACGGATAACACAAAGCACCTTCGAGACACGCGGGAATGAAGAAAAGGAAAGCTCTAAGGGAGTCTTGAAGAGAACAGAGAGTAATGTATGCGCCACGTCTGCCAGAAGTGACTGAAGAAGATGGAGTGTGCGTCTGAAGGGAGGAAGGGAAGGGAGGAGGGAGGGACTAAAGAAGAGAGGGAGGCAGGAAAACAGAGAAAGGTTAAGGAGGGAGGAACTTTGTACTGTAAAACTGTAATGAAAAAAAAGAGAATGAATTGTGAAAGAAACTAAAAAGGACAAAGAAAAAAAAGGAAAGAAAACAAACGGAGGATGTACTACGAAAAATGAAACTAGAAAGACACAAAACAAGAAAGACGAACAAAAGTTATTAACCTTTACTCTCATTCACACCAAAACCTACACCACCACCACCACCACCACCACCACCACCACCACCACAAAGTATCCACGCACCAACACCTCCTTTCCCTTATTCATGTTCACCTTGAAGTCCTTCCTACATCCACGCATTGCTGTCGCGCCCTCAGGTAAACACAGGTGAGAGAGAGAGAGAGAGAGAGAGAGAGAGAGAGAGAGAGAGAGAGAGAGAGAGAGAGAGAGAGAGAGAGAGAGAGAGAGATAGTCACGTCA
>CM035186.1:1853217-1877806 GCA_020233015.1 Callinectes sapidus | reverse complement strand
CACAAAAGTAGTGTAGTGATCCAACGTTAAACATAAGTTAGATTGCAGAACGGTTGTTGCACATATTCCCACATGATCATGCATGCTTTCCTAGTGTGGCTCCGTTAAGTTAAAATGTCATCTTGAAATACTTCAAATTATAGGAAATTCTCTTTCTTTATGCTTGATTACATAAGATACTCGAGATGTACATAATACTCTGAGAATTCCTGTTTTATGTTGTATCTTGAGTAACTTACGTAATCTGTCTATATCTATCACTATACCAGACCGACATTCACACGCTGGGAATCAAGGGAGGGGTGGAGGGGGGAGGGGGAGGGGGGGGTTGAGGGCATCCCTGACAAGGCGCCACACTGACATCACTTTACACTCTGAGCTCCGTTGTCCTCTAGTGGAAAGGTCTTACGTAATAATATACATAAAAGATACAATATACAACAGCTCATATAATAGTAGATCACACACCTGACCTACATCTACGCACTACATACTAGGCTCAAACCACATCAGAGTTCCGGTGAGTGACTGTTGGATGTGCTATCAAAAGTGTGCATTTCTTTTATTTTTATTTAAATAATCAGGGCTTTTTATGGGAATTTATGGGATAAAGGAGATCACCTAATGGAGACCTCTTATCTGAAAGTGCGCCCACTTGGAAACCGTTACCCGAGTGGACACCCAATCTCCACTCAGACCGTAGCCAGGATTGGAACTCATGCGCTCGGGGATCCCAAGGCCTCCAGAGCGCAGCGGTTCCACTGTACCACGGCGGTGGGGGTGAAGGAAAATGTTTGGATTCCCGCAAGAGATAAGAAGGGCAAGATAGCGTCACGGTGCCTGCCTTCCTAACTAATTATTCATTCACTTTGCTATTCTCCTTGCACTTGCACAGAAAGTCAAACGTACTGACTTTTTTCTACTTTTTTACTTACTTTATATTACTTTTTACTTATTTTTGTTTTTTACTTACTTTACGCAGGAAAAACTGCCGCTCACTAATACTATTCAAGTGTTTTCATTTTTATTTTATTTTTCGCTGTCGTTTCCTTTTTCTTATCCATTTATTTCTCAGTTTTTTTTTCTCTCTCTAGTGCTACCACTTTTTGCTATCTTTTTCGCTATCCCCCCCTTTCTCTCTCTCTCTCTCTCTCTCTCTCTCTCTCTCTCTCTCTCTCTCTCTCTCTCTCTCTCTCTCTCTCTCTCTCTCTCTCTCTCTCTCTCTCTCTCTCTCTCTCTCGCTCGCTCTCTCTCTCTCTCTCTCTCTCTCTCTCTCTCTCTCTCTCTCTCTCTCTCTCTCTCTCTCTCTCTCTCTCTCTCTCTCCTCAGAAAAAACAAATCTACACTACTATTTCCAGGAGCATTTTACTTGTCCCTTGCTTCCTTCCTTCCTTCCTTCCTTCCTTCCTTGCTTCCTTCCTTCCTTCCTGGCAGCGTTGGTGGGAACTAATCAAGCCTCACACTCGTCCCTTCCTTCCGTCCTTCCTTCCTTGCTTGCTTCCTTCCTTCCTGACAGCGTTGGTGGGAACTAATCAAGCCTCACATATGGCGGGGGTCTGTCTACCCACAAACAGGTGTCAGTCACTTCCACACGTATCATTATCGGACACATGTTTTTCTCCCAGGTAAGTAAGTCGACGCATTTTGTAATCAGAAGCCTAATTTAGCGTGATATATGTATTCGGCTGAGGGCTAATCTACTTGGTGAGATTGCAATTTTTTTAATTAATTAATTTTTAATAATTTACCCGTGTGATGAATAGCTAAGAGGGTATCAGGCTGCTTTATGGCGGGGAGTGGGCGAGTGTAGGCGACAGGTCTTTAAGATCGGCGGCGACAAAATTTTAGCATAGGAGGTAAAAAAATATTGGTAAGAGGAGGAGGGAACAGACGGAAGGTGGCCATGGCACGCCTGTTATGAAACCTGGTTCTTTTGTTGTTGTTGTTGTTGGAAGAGGATATTTGCAAGTGGTGAGAAGGTGTTAGAGAAGAGAGTTGAAGGAGGAAGGAGAGGCAAAAAAAGATTAGTAACTCAATTTTCTTTGCAAATATAGAGTTTCTCAGGCATTTCTTTTTATCCGTCTACAACTTTTCTGACAATGTAAATTGAAAGATAATAGAAACGTGATCATGGTGACATTTCGTGATATTCAAAGAGAGCAATAAATAATAGAAAGGAAAGAAAACAGTTATGGTTATAATAATAATAATAATAATAATAATAATAATAATAATAATAATAATAATTATAATAATAATAATAATAATAATAATAATAATAATAATAATATAAATAATAATAATAATAACAATAATAATAACATCAACAACAACAACAACAAGTAATAAGAGTAAAATAAAGTTTAAAATAAGATCTATACTTAATATATATTTTACTACCACCACCACCACCACCACCCGCTGCCTCCGTCTCCTCCTCCTCTGCCATATTGTGTTGAGACAAAGTTGGGTAGCGGTGCCTGGTGGTGGTTGTCAACTTTTTCAAACACTTTTAGTTGTAGTGATGATAGTGACGCCTTACTTTCGTCTCGTTTCTCATCAAAATTTCCATAAAATTTTTCCAAGTATGGCTTTCCTTTTTTTGTGTCAGTCTTTGGCTGGAAGGAGTGATGGGTGGGGAGGAGGCTTCACATTTGCTATCCATTCTCTATAGCATTAGTTCACATAGAAAACTCCGCAAACACCCTCGTAAAGGAGAATAGGCCTGGAGCTGTTTGTTCTTCTTTTGTATTCCTTTGTATTTATGATAGTTCCTCCTCCTCCATCAGTACTATATTCACTTTTCATCTCACTTCTTCACTCCTCCTCCTCCTCCTCCTCCTCCTCCATCATTTCTGTATCCACTTTTCAGCTTCTCACTTCTTCACTACCATTAAACTTTCACGCTGAAGCTGTTACGACACCATTCTCTCTCTCTCTCTCTCTCTCTCTCTCTCTCTCTCTCTCTCTCTCTCTCTCTCTCTCTCTCTCTCTCTCCTCTCTCTCTCTCTCTCTCTCTCTCTCTCTCTCTCTCTCTCTCAAATAATACAATTACGAACTAACCAATTTAAGCCAAGGCCAAGGTCAAAGGGGCACAAATCCACACATATCAAAATGTCCACCATAAAATAAAGCAGCGAGCACACAGCGATATTAATTAATGATTCATATTACTTCTATGTCACGCTCCTCAAAAATTCATTCAGAAAAGGCCTGTGCCACTGCCATTCGTACCCCTGCTGTGCTGTTCTTTTCTCTCCGTGATATATTGTCAGTGTTTGTTTATTTTTGTCTTGTCGTGACCCAAAACGATGCTCGGATTTGTACATCTCTGCTATTTTTTTGGTCACTTTCACGATACTCAATGAATATGACCTTTTTTGTCTCTTTCGTCTCTACTTTTCTTTTCTTTTTTCGTTTATTCCGTCCTATTTATTTATTTCTATCTTGTTCCGTTGTTATGTAACGTATGTAGTATTCAATGCAGGATTGCAATGATTAATTTAGTTTTCCTGTGGTGAGGAGTCCAGGGAGTACATACGAGTACTCACACAACACACACGCGATGTACGCACAAAGATTATTCCAGTGAACAGGCTGGAGAACAACGGCAGGTAACAGACAGCTGAGGAAGGCTGGTGAAAGATATGTGCTGACCTATAAATAATTTAGTGAATTTGTTACCTACATATATACTGATATAACGTACGTACGTACGTGTGTGTGTGTGTGTGTGTGTGTGTGTGTGTGTGCTTTGGCCTATTTATACATTTCACAGAATTACATAACGGGAATCCATGTTGTCATGTTGTAGTTCCTCTGACAGTATTCTTAACATAAACAAAAAGGTTAGGCTATATAGTTCAAACAAAATAACTGCATGGCGAAACACTTCCTGGAGATGGTTTACGTTTGTTGCAATATTTGGCACGCCATGTCACGATGGATACTGTACAGCTCCTGTACTCTCAATAAAAAAATAGTTAACCTTTCCCACATGACAGTCGAGGAGCTTGATTTTCAAAGCAACATTTTTCTCACCAAGTGGAAGGGGACGAGGAGAGAAATGTTGTTGGTCTGTTCCTGGTGATGCCTGCATGCCACTCACTATATATTATACTCCCTGAAGCAGCGCCTCCCATGCATGATGCACTGCCACTCACACATTACCCGGTATCATCACTCACAGGAGCCGGCGGTTCTGTTGGAAGCTTCACACATGGCAAGATAGGGAAGGTTAAACGGCACTGCCAAAACACGACACGCTTTTTACTGTAAGGCGGGAAAACTTCACACATATATGTATTTATTATTTCTGAATTGGATACAAGAACCTAACGTAGTGAAGAGAAATAAATGAAGAAAACAATAATAACAAAATGAATGCAAAAAGAGCAACAAAAAGGGAACTGTTATCAAATTAGAATGAAAAAAATTAAAGTGGGAGAACGGACAAAAATTCAAATAAAAGGAAATAGCGATGAAAGAGTGGAACAGCAAGAGAGAGAGAGAGAGAGAGAGAGAGAGAGAGAGAGAGAGAGAGAGAGAGAGAGAGAGAGAGAGAGAGAGAGAGAGAGAGAGAGAGAGAGAGAGAGAGAGAGAGAGACGGGTGGGGGCGGAGGGGGGGGAGGAAAGAGGATATGCGTAGTGATAAGGTATTGCTTGGTGCGGAGGGAAGAAGGGAAGCCGCCACCAGCCACTTGAGGACGGACAAGCAGCAGCAAGTGTCGCTAAAATCTTCATTGAACAGACAATGTATTGTAGTACAACAGGGCTATTTTCACGAGACCCCCCCTCCCTCCGCCCTCTCTCTCTCTCTCTCTCTCTCTCTCTCTCTCTCTCTCTCTCTCTCTCTCTCTCTCTCTCTCTCTCTCTCTCTCTCTCTCTCTCTTTTTGCACCCACCAATAGCACCAGTAATGCTCACCCTAACACATATCAACAACGTAAGGTAGGATTCTTTAACTGTGGAGAGTTCAACCACCGACGATCAACCTGCAAGTTTGATCATAAACTTCATGTGAAATTGCCATGTCTTTGGACATAAGGGTCGATTATGTAATTATTATAATATATAAGGACAAGGCGAAGAAGACTCTGCCCATGTACGTTACTTTATAAAAGGATTGTCTAATCATTGAACATATAAACTCTCAGTCCCTACAGTCACATTTGGATGAAATTAAAATTCTTATAGCTGATAGAAATATTGATATATTATGCATGAATAAAACATGGCTACTCACTGAAACTGCAAATGCATATGTTAACATACCTAATTTTAAATTATTTTGATGTAATCAGGGACGTGGCGGCGGTGCTTGTATATATGTGAGTAACCAGTTGAAAACTAAAGTTATAAATCTACCTGTTTCTAAACAACCAGGTATTGAAGATGTGTGGGTAAGTGTACAGAGCCATATGTTGCCAGCCATTATTGTTGGATGTATTTACAGACAGCCTAAGTCGCATGTTGTTTCTTTTGAATATATTCAAGATATATTTAGACAACTATGTGTGCGTAAGAAAAATTTTTATGTTTTAGGTGATTTTAATAATGACATTTTATCAAAGGGAAACAAAATGAGTGGTATTATAAAAAGTAGTAAACTTACACAATTGTTAGATAAGCCTACGAGAGTGACACCCACATCAGCCACATTGTTAGACTTGGTAGTTACTAATAGAGTTGATCTTGTTTTATTTAAATCTGTTGTTCCTCAGGTAATAGCGGACCACGATCTTATAAGTATTAAAGTAAATATTCGTAAACCTAAACGTCAACGGCTGACTAAAACTTTTCGCCACCTCGGCAAGTACAATAAGGACACACTCTGTGAAATACTGTTGTCGGAATCTCATAATTTAAACCAGATCATGGAGACAGATGATGTTGATCTTGAGATTAATATCTTTAATGACACTTTTACCAGATGTTTACACAAATGTGCTCCTTTTGTGACCAAAGAGATTACTAAACCTTTTTCGCCATTGTTTAATGAAGACTTACGTCAGGCCATAAAGAAACGTGAAGACATACGAAAGAAACTGAAAAACGATAGGTCTAACTTAGTCTTATAGCAACAGTACACTAATGAAACTAAACTTGTCAAATCTCGCATTATAGCAACTAAACAACAATATTGCATGACAAAACTTGAGGAGTGTAAGGGTAATTCATCCGCTATGTGGAAACTTATTAAAGAAATCATTCCCAACCAGAAAAGCGGTATTGACACCCATGAGTTTCAAATTAATGAAAATATCTCTGATAAAGCCGAAGAATTTAACACTTTTTTTTCGCAAATATAGGCAAGACAATTTACGATCTTACTCAACAGGCTTTAGATAATAATAATAATAATAATAATAATAATAATAATAATAATAATAATAATAATAAAAATAATAATAATAACCACATGCCACACACTTAATATTGACCCTCACTGGTTCAACAGTTATCTTGAAAATAGAATTCAATCTGTTAAACTTAAAACAAAAATATCAACAAAAATCAATGTAGCTTATGGTGTACCTCAAGGGTCTCTCTTGGGACCAATTCTGTTTAACATCTATGTCAATGACATGGATGAACACATAAATACTTATAGATTAGTCCAGTATGCTGATGACACACAATTTATTCACAAAGGCTCTCTAGAAAATTTAGCTAACATCATTTTTGAAGCCGAAATGACACTGGCTAATGCTAAGGAATATTTTCTCAGAAATGATCTGATGGTCAATCCAAAGAAATCTGAATGTATTTTCATTGATAGCAGACAATTATTGTCATATATACCTGAGAATGTTGTGATTCAAACTGGTGACACCAGCATCCGTCCTAGTTCCTATGTGAAAAATCTAGGTTTGTACATTGATCCATACATGACATTTGATACCCATATCAGTGAACTATCGAAAAAAGTAATAGGGATGCTAATCTACATAAGTCGAGTTGGTATAAATTTTGATGAGACTACAAGGAAAATGATTGTCCAATCTCTTGTGTTGAGTTTAATAAACTATTGTATACAAATATGGAGCACCACCAATAATAGTTTCATTAAAAAAAGTGCAGAAATTGCAAAATTTTGCAGCTAGATTTTCCGTTGGTGGTATGAAAAAATATGATCATGTCTCCCCAGCTTTAAAAGAACTAAAAGGGCTCAGAGTAAAACAAAAACATCTTTTGGATACAAACATCGCCGCCATGTATAAATCACTGAATGGTATGTATCCGGATTGGCTTATAACTTTCTCAACTGTCCTTCGTGTAACACGAGGAAGAACAAGACAACAACACAATAGTGTTGTTCCAAGGACGAAAACAGATACTGGAGCCAAAGCTTTCTCTGTAAATGGGACCAAAAGGTGGAACTCCTTCCCATGCTATGTCACCAATGCAAATACACTCTCTAGTTTTATACGTACACTAACTTTTTATATCTTAAGTAATTCTATTGACTAATGTTCTATTAGAGCACCTATGTTTAAAAACAAAAGATATTATTTTAAGCTAATAACAAGGTTTTAGTAACCTTCTTATATGTTTTAAGCTTGACCCTTAGAGTATATTAGGGTTTTAAATAAATACTAAGATTCTGGAGCCAAAGCTTTCTCTGTAAATGGGCCCGAAAGGTGGAACTCCTTGCCATGCTTAGTGTTAGGGTTACCATGAATTCCTTAGTGTACCATGAAATATTCCCGTTTTCATTTGTGACTTTGTAAATATTGTTGCGGCGGCGCTTAGTGTGAAGATAGCGTTGGCAATGCTACCAGATTGGCAATGATGACATTGGTGCAGAAGTGGTAGTGAGGGCTGGAGTTTGCGGTCAGGTGGATATCTTGTGCCTGATTGGCCAGTAGAAGGGACGCGACTAGGACGCGGCTAGAGGGACGACACAAGGGAAAGGGGGGCTGTCGTCAGCAAATAGTTTCTGCCGCCGGCCCGCCGGGCTCGGCGGGCGGCGACAGGAGTGCGAGTGAGGGGGGAAACAAGAGAGGAAGAGGTGGGGCCCAGTGAGGTGAGAGGACGCCAGCCTGCCCCGCTCTCCCTGAGGATGAGAGCGCCTGCCCCGCTCTCCCCTGAGGACGCGTTCCTGCCCCGCTCTCCCTGAGGATGAGAGCGCCTGCCTGTCTCCCTGAGGACGTGATCCTGCCCTGTTTGTGTTGTGGTATAAGTACTGTGTGCCATCCTGTATTAACTCTTGTGTGCCAGTAAAGTAAGGAAGTAGTGCCTTGCCTTTAACTGTATTCCTGCCTCTCTGAGTAAGTCTGTGGGGTCTGTGGGTCTGTACCTCGCTTCCCTTGCTAGCCACGAATCTTCGCCGAGAAGGGTCCCTGTGTGTATGCTGCCGACCCCGTCCTGTATGCTGTCCTGAGGGTGACGCTGTTGGTACTTGGTAAGAAGAGTGTACCTGTCGTCGCCTTGGAAGCTGTGTGTGGACGGGGGGCCAGCATAACAAGTGGTGTCAGGAGTGGGATAGTTTGGCTAGCGAGATTGCCGGGTACAAGGCACCATGGCGGACTCAGACTCGAGAGGCAGTGAGAAGCCGGAAGGCAGTGAGTCAGGTTTGAAAAGGCTGGAAGCCTTGCTCGCTGAGTTTGCACAGAAAATGGAACAGGGGTTCAGTGAAATTAAACAGGACATTAGGGCAGTGGTGGTGCAATTTGATCGGTCGCTAGAGGCGTTCGGGGAGGAGCTGGTGGCAGCGAGACGACGTTGTGAGGGAAGCACTGAAGTCGTCCGGAGCAGAGTGGAGGAAGTTGTGGCAGCCCAACCCCCTGTGTCAGACCAGCAGTTGTGTGGCGTGACAGGCCACTGTGAGCTAAGAGTCTCTGTTACCGACATGGAGAAACCCTGTCTGTTGGGGCTGGACTCCCTGTTTGGGAATGCAGCGTGTGATGACCTCGGAAGGATGCAGCGGAAGGTACGTGGAGAAGTCGTACCACTGATCCTTGAGGATGCTGTTAAACAGGCCGAGAGCCCCGTGACGAGTTCGGATGTCGAGGAGAGACTGGAGCTGAACTGCGGAGTCGTGAGGGAACGTGGGGCAGCGGACGCCACTGGGGAAGGCGGTGGAGGCCATGCAGCGGTAAACAGCTGCGGTGATGAGGACGGCGGCGCGGGGAAGATGGAGAGCGGGCAGGACGGGCAGAGCGAGGCTGGCACGCAGGACGGGCAGAGCGAGGCTGGCACGCAGCGAGACGTCGGGCAGCATGTCCACCAGAGGTTGGGGTGGACGGAGGAAGGCGAGGTGCAGTCGTGCAAGGAGGAATTCTTGCTGGAAAGTCCTGCTACCGTGGACTCGGTGAAGCAGAGGGAGAAGCTGCACATACAAGGCGGTGTGTGGCAGAGGCACTTGAGGGATGCAGCGACACAGCATGTCCACCCGGTGTTTGGGCGGACGGAGGAAGGCGAGAAGTCGTGCGGGGAGAAGTAGCACGTGCAAGACGGCGTGTTGCAGAAGGGCGTGGAGGATGCAGCGACACAGCAGACGTGGCTGCTGGTAAACCCTTTCTTCCTGCAGGTTGAGTTGCTGGAGGAGGCGCATGCGGGCGTCTCTGGTGGGCACCAGGGGCGCAGGAAGACTCTGCTGTGCCTGTCCTGGGTTGGCATGAGGCATGAGGTGGAGTGGTGCAAGCTGTACCACGTTTACGTCGCCGAGAAAGAATCTGAGCGACGTACCAGAGCAGCGCTGCGGTGGTATCAGTTTGGCGCTCCCTGGGAGGGGATGGCGGTGGACGTCGCCGGGGCACGGCCTTGTATGCCCCAAGGTAACCGCCGCTACCTCCCTGAGGCTACTGGACGACCACCTGGGGAGGAGCTACCACAGACATCGCCTGAGGCTGTGGCGGCGTGGCAGCGGCAAGGTGGAGAAACGCCAGCGACGTGGAGCGTCGGAAGGTGGAGAGGCTCGGACAGCGAGGTGGAGGGCGAGGCTGCGATGGGTGGAAGCAGAGCGCGCGTGTGAGGGGACAGCTGACGACGAGCGTGAGTGAGCCGCTTGTCTCACCCTCAGATCGAGGAAAAGACATGTGGTGAAGGGACTACAGTTGAGGAGCGAGCATGAATAGTCGGGTCGACTATTTTGTGGGGGGGAGGGTAGTGTTGCGGCGGCGCTTAGTGTGAAGATAGCGTTGGCAATGCTACCAGATTGGCAATGATGACAGTGGTGCAGAAGTGGTAGTGAGGAGTTTGCGGTCAGGTGGATATCTTGTGCCTGATTGGCCAGTAGAAGGGACGCGACTAGGACGCGGCTAGAGGGACGACACAAGGGAAAGGGGGGCTGTCGTCAGCAAATAGTTTCTGCCGCCGGCCCGCCGGGCTCGGCGGGCGGCGACAGGAGTGCGGGTGAGGGGGGAAACAAGAGAGGAAGAGGTTGGGGCCCAGTGAGGTGAGAGGACGCCAGCCTGCCCCGCTCTCCCTGAGGATGAGAGCGCCTGCCCCGCTCTCCCCTGAGGACGCGTTCCTGCCCCGCTCTCCCTGAGGATGAGAGCGCCTGCCTGTCTCCCTGAGGACGTGATCCTGCCCTGTTTGTGTTGTGGTATAAGTACTGTGTGTCATCCTGTATTACCTCTTGTGTGCCAGTAAAGTAAGGAAGTAGTGCCTTGCCTTTAACTGTATTCCTGCCTCTCTGAGTAAGTCTGGGGTCTGTGGGTCTGTACCTCGCTTCCCTTGCTAGCCACGAATCTTCGCCGAGAAGTGTCCCTGTGTGTGTGCTGCCGACCCCGTGCTGTATGCTGTCTTGAGGGTGACGCTGTTGGTACTTGGTAAGAGTGTACCTGTCGTCGCCTTGGAAGCTGTGTGTGGACGGGGGGCCAGCATAACAAGTAGTGTTGGTAAGAATGTACCTGTCGTCGCCTTGGAAGCTGTGTGGTGGTGTGGTGGACAGGGGGCCAGCATAACAATATTATTGTTAAATGTTTTAACATCAATGATTTAAGATGTGTATATTGTATTTTTACTTCAGTTATTGTTGTATTTATTATTTTGTATTCACTAACTGAGAGGAGAATGTATTAAGATAATTTGTAAGCGGTTGCGTTATGTTATGTCATGGTACGAGTCTGTGACGGGTCGAGTTAATGTAGTTCCTTGTATATTTCTTATAGTGTGTAAAATTTGTATTGTACGTGTGTACATATATGGGGATATTGAAATTGTAATTCCCGCTGGGGTTGAGGGGATTGTAATCTACCCTTGAGGGAGGAGAGGCGAGGTGCTAATGACGTAATGTATCAAGGAGCGGCGGAGGAGAGCTGACGGAGGTGACTAGCCAGGGTGAAGCCGAGGGAGACGGTGTGGTGAAATTGTTGTGGTGCCTTTTTGTGCATTTCTGGTTATATATTTGGTGATTTTGCGTGTGTAGGTGAAGTTTTGGGGTTGTGGAGTGTTGGGTGAATTATTGTAAACTGGGAATTGTGTTTTGTGGTGATTTTCTCGGGTGAGGTGAGGGGCTTGGCTTGGCTAGTCCAGAGAGGAGATATATTGTGTTGGAGGTGATAATTTACTTTGTATTTTCTTAATATAAGTATAGTTGAGGTAAACAGGTTTTTTTTATTGTGGTGTTACCTATTGAAATAAGGGGAAAGGTAAGAGATTTGGAGAGGAGGAAGATCCGTACAGCCTGTGATGCATCCCTAGTTTCGTCTAGTAAGTGTGCTTTCGTCCTTACAAGGTACTTACAGTACTCTGCTGTCTACCGTAAGGGGCCGTAACAGGAGTTATGGGGGCCCTTCCGGGATATAAACCTTGCATGTGTACCCTGTCCGGGATATAAACCTTGCATGTGTCCGGAATTTAAACCGTGCATTTGTACCTTTACCGGGAGTGTAAACCGTGTGAGTTATGTGTGTCACAATAAGTGCACCTTCTGGTTACTTATTATAAATTTTGTTTACCTTAGCTGTGTACTTGTGAATTATTTGGTGAAGTGTAATGTGTCATAATAACGTGAAGTGTGTTTGTGAATATTTTGCACAGGGATAACTGGTGTATTTAGTGTGTACTCAAGAATACATAACAATGGCTGAGTCAAATGTGGAGAAATTTTTTGGAAACAAGTGATTTACATTATTTGTATCAGTGTACAAAGGAGGAATTATGTGAAGTAGGAGATACCCATCAGATATCTCTTGAAAGGAAACTGAAGGAGGAGATGCAAAAGGAATTAGTTAAGTTATGTATGAGGGAAGCATACAGTGCAGGTGAAATGGAGAGGGATGATGTAGCAGAAAATGTCCCTGAAAATGTTAAAAACTTCTCTGAGAGTGAAATCTTTGCCTTGGAAAAATTTAAAATTGAGTGCCAGATGCAGATACAGAAAGAGGGTATTAAAGCAGAAAGGAGATAAAACTCAAACAAATGGAAATAAGGAGTAAAGGTGTAGATGATGATCTATACAGAGTAGATGTGTAAGTGGATTTTCTGCCTGAGTTTGTAGAGGGTGAAGAGGAAGATTTCTTTGCTCAGTTTGAAAAGGTGGCAAAATTGAGAAAATGGCAGAAGGCAGAATGGGCAATGTTGGTGCAAATCAAATTGAGAGAAGCCTATGCGTGCTTAGATATTGGAGTGTCAACAGATTATGATGTAGTGAAAGAGGCAGTGTTGAGAACAGCTGAGCTAGATCCTGAAGTGTATAGGAGAAAATTTAGGGATATCAGTAAGTTGCCAAACATGACATAATTGGTGATGGCGAGACAGTGCTCTATTAAATTTGAGAAATGGTTGAAATTTAAGGTAGTTATACATTTGATCAATTGAAACAACTGATGTTGTTGGAACATTTCTATAATCAGTTATATGGTAACATGAGGTATGAGATTAGCAAGGATAATATAGACAATGTGTTGGATGCAGGAAGCAGGGCAGATCAGCTTAGTGAGGCATATGCAATGCATAAGAGAGATTTTGTGAACAAGAGAGATATCCATAGGGATAATAAAAATCAATTTTATGGTGGACAACAAAATGTGAAACAATTAAGTGCAGGACAGTGTCTCAGAGTAAGCAGAGAAAATGTCTGGAAGACATTGGCTTGAGACAGAGGGAGAAACCTGCCAGAGACTTTGAACCGTTTATCACTGGAGGTAAAATAAAACTTGAGGGTGGTCCAGAGAAGAAAATTGTTGTGTTGAGAGATACAGGAGCCAACCTAAGTTTAGTCCTCAAGAAAACCCTAGAGTGGAGTGAGGAATCCTACTCAGGTGAGGAGGTTACAGTGAGAGGTTTGGCATCTGGAGTGTCCATTCCCTTGCACTATGTGTGGCTAAAAACTGGATTTGCAGTTGGTAAAGTGAAAGTGGGAGTTAGTGAGGAATTGCCCATAGAAGGAGTGGACATGCTTCTTGGAAATAATATAGCTGGTAAAAGGGTTGTGCCTGAGTTAGAAATGATTGAAAATCCTTGGAATGAAAAGGAATTGGAAGCTGATCCTGAATTAATTGTTGTTGGGAAGGATGGTAGTGAGGAAGTTGAGGAGAGTGAAATATTTCCTGCTTGTGTTGTAACTCGTGCAATGGCATTAAGAGAAAGGGATGATGATGCAGTGGAAGAGGGTACGGTAGAGACCTCTCTCGACTCTGCAGGTTGTGAGGGTGATGAGGTTGGTGAAAATGTGAACTTGACACAATTGTTCAGTGATGTACAAAATGTAGAGGGAAAAGAGGGTGTTGGTGATCTACAGAATGTAAATGATGGTTTTGAAGGGGTAAATGAAAAAAAACCGAGTACAAGGTTGTGGGTCAGAAATTTTTTTTTCTGTAAACACTGATGAGTTGATTAAGGCACAGAGGGCTGATGAAAATTTGAAGGAGTTGTATTGTGAAGCTGAGAGAGGTGATGTTGGTGAGGAATATATTGGATATTATGTACAAAGAGGAATTTTGATGAGAAATTGGAGGAGTGTAGATGCTCCATCAACTCATCATTGGATGATAAAAAGGCAAATAGTAGTTCCTGAATTGTATAAGAGGAAGGTGATGGAAATGGCACATGAGGGTAGCTTTTCAGGACACTTAGGGGTGAGGAAAACTCTAAAACGAATCTTTTGTCATTTTTACTGGCTAAATGTAAAGAGAGAAGTGGCAGAATTTTGTAGAAGTTGTGACACATGTCGAAGGGTTGGGAAACCAAATCAAGGTGAGAGCAAGATACAGTGGGCCTTGGGAGATTGAGAGAAAATTGAGTGATGTAAACTACATAGTGAAAACTCCTGGAAGGAGGAAGAATAATCAGTTGTGTCACATCAATATGTTGAAAGAATATCATGAAAGAGGTGATGAAGAAAAAGTAAATAGTATAGGTATAGTAAATGCCACTGAAGAGGCTTTAGATGAAATACCTGAAATAATCTTTGAAAAATGTGATGGAAAAATGGAAAATTCTAGTGTATTGGAAAATCTGAATTTCAAATTACAGCACATAGTTAGAAAAAAGAGAGGAGTTGATGGGAGTGATCAACAGTTTTAAGACTTTATTTCAGGATACCCCAAGGAGAACAAATGCAATTGTTCATGATGTTGAAGTAGAAAATGTTGAGCCTATCAAGCAACATCCTTATAGAGTGAATCCAAGAAAAAAGGAAATAATGAGAAAGGAGATTGAGTATATGTTAGAGCATGACTTGATAGAACCAAGTAATAGCCCATGGAGTTCACCTTGTGTGTTGGTGCCAAAACCTGATGAGGATTGTTTCAGATTTTGTACTGAGTACAGGAGAGTGAATAATGTAACCAAGAGTGACTCGTATCCCATTCCGAGAATTGATGATTGTATAGATCGTGTGGGAAATGCTAACTATGTATCCAAAATTGATTTGTTGAAAGGGTTTTGGCAAGTAGGACTAACAGAGGGGGCTAAAGCTATTTCAGCATTTGTAACTATGGATGGATTGTATCAGTACAAGGTAATGCCATTTGGAATGAAAAACAGTAGTAGTTGTTTTCAGAGATTAGTAAATGAGGTGCTAAGAGGAGTAAGAGGTTGTGCTGTGTACATAGATGATATAGTATTATGTTCTGAAACTTGGGAGGAGCATTTGTTACTGCTGAGAGAAGTGTTTAAGAGATTAGATGATGCTAACTTGACTGTAAATCTCAAGAAGAGTGAGTTCTCTAAACCTTGTGTGGAGTATTTGGGATACACAGTTGGACAAGGAAAGGTGCAACCTGTAGATGCTAAGGTGAAAGACATTGTGAAATTTCCTTCTCCAACTAACAGGAAGGAGTTGTTGAGATTTTTGGGTATGAGTGGATACTATTGGAGGTTTTGTAAAAATTAATCTGTAGTAGCTTTACCTCTAACCAAATTACTGTCAAAAAAAGTTAAATTTAATTGGAAATGTCATTGTGAAGAGGCATTTAAGAAGATAAAGGAAATGTTGATCGATATACCTGTACTTAGGATACCTGATAATGACAAACCTTTTAAATTGTATGTGGATGCCAGTCATGATGGTATTGGTGGAATATTGATGCAGGAACATTAAGGGATTGATCACCCAGTGTGTTATTATTCTAGGAAATTATTGTGTTATCAAGTAAGTTATAGTACTATTGAGAAGGAGGCATTGGGTTTGATTATGTCTTTGAATGATTTTGATGTGTATGTAAAGGGAACAGGGAAATCAGTTGAAGTGCATACTGATCATTATTCTTGTATTCTTGTATTCTTGCATAAGATGAAAAACTCAAATTCGAGGTTGATGAGATGGTGTTTAATATTGCAAGACTACAAGCTGGACATCAAACATGTAAGAGGAAGAGATAATGTAATCGCAGATGCCTTGTCTCGAGTACCTGATGTACCTCAAAGTCCTGAGCCAGCTTAATAAGGTTAGCTCATGACTTTTCTTTTTGGAAAGGGGGTGTTAGGGTTACCATGAATTCCTTAGTGTACCATGAAATATTCCCGTTTTCTTTTGTGACTTTGTAAATATTAATGTTAAATGTTTTAACATCAGTGATTTAAGTTGTGTATATTTTACTTTTACTTCAGTAATTATTGTATTTATTATTTTGTATTCACTAACTGAGATGAGAATGTATTAAGATAATTTGTAAGGAGTTGCGTCATGTTATGTCATGGTACGAGTCAGTGACGGGTCAAGTTAATGTAGTTCCTTGTATATTTCTTATAGTGTGTAACATTTGTATTGTAAATGTGTACATATATGGAGATATTGAAATTGTAATTCCCGCTGGGGTTGAGGGGATTGTAATCTACCCTTCAGGGAAGAGAGGCGAGGTGCTAATGACGTAATGTATCAAGGAGAGGCGGAGGAGAGCTGACGGAGGTTACTAGCCAGGGGGAAGCCGAGGGGGACTGGTGTGGTGAGATTGTTGTGGTGCCTTTTTGTGCATTTTTGGTTATATATATATATATATATATATATATATATATATATATATATAATGATTTTGAGTGTGTAGGTGAACTTAAGGTGTTGTTTTGGGGTTGTGGAGTGTCGGGTGAATTATTGTGAACTGGAAATTGTGTTTTGGGGTGATTTTCTCGGGTGAGGTGAGGGGCTTGGCTTGGCTAGTCCAGAGAGGAGATATATTGTGTTGGAGGTGATAGTTTGCTTTGTTTTTCTTCACTGTCCATATTTGTTTCCCTTTTTTATTTACCAGGTACCTAAAGGAACATGCTCCACTATTATCACAAAAGTAGTGTAGTGATCCAACGTTAAACATAAGTTAGATTGCAGAACGGTTGTTGCACATATTCCCACAAAATCATGCATGCTTTCCTTGTGTGGCTCCGTTAAGTTAAAATGTCATCTTGAAATACTTCAAATTATAGGAAATTCTCTTTCTTTATGCTTGATTACATAAGATACTCGAGATGTACATAATACTCTGAGAATTCCTGTTTTATGTTGTATCTTGAGTACCTTACGTAATCTGTCTATATCTATCACTATACCAGACCGACATTCACACGCTGGGAATCAAGGGAGGGGTGGAGGAGGGAGGGGGCAGGGGGGGTTGAGGGCATCCCTGACAAGGCGCCACACTGACATCACTTTACACTCTGAGCTCCGTTGTCCTCTAGTGGAAAGGTCTTACGTAATAATATACATAAAAGATACAATATACAACAGCTCATATAATAGTAGATCACACACCTGACCTACATCTACGCACTACATACTAGGCTCAAACCACATCAGAGTTCCAGTGAGTGACTGTTGGATGTGCTATCAAAAGTGTGCATTTCTTTTATTTTTATTTAAATAATCAGGGCTTTTTATGGGAATTTATGGGATAAAGGAGATCACCTAATGGAGACCTCTTATCTGAAAGCCCGCCCACTTGGAAACCGTTACCCCGAGTGGACGCCCAATCTCCACTCAGACCGTAGCCAGGATTCGAACCCATGCGCTCGGGGATCCCAAGGCCTCCAGAGCGCAGCGGTTCCACTGTACCACGGCGGTGGGGGTGAAGGAAAATGTTTGGATTCCCGCAAGAGATAAGAAGGGCAAGATTGCGTCACGGTGCCTTCCTTCCTAACCAATTATTCATTCACTTTGCTATTCTCCTTGCACTTGCACAGAAAGTCAAACGTACTTTTTTACTTACTTTATTTTACTTTTTACTTATTTTTGCTTTTTACTTACTTTACGCAGGAAAAACTGCCGCTCACTAATACTATTCAAGTGTTTTCATTTTTATTTTATTTTTCGCTGTCGTTTCCTTTTTCTTATCCATTTATTTCTCAGTTTTTTTTTCTCTCTCTCACTCACAGATTGTTCTAGTGCTACCACATTTTGCTATCTTTTTCGCTATCCCCCCTCCTTCTCTCTCTCTCTCTCTCTCTCTCTCTCTCTCTCTCTCTCTCTCTCTCTCTCTCTCTCTCTCTCTCTCTCTCTCCTCAGAAAAACCAAATCTATACTACTATTTCCAGGAGCATTTTACTTGTCCCTTCCTTGCTTGCTTGCTTCCTTCCTTCCTGGCAGCATTGGTGGGAGGTAATCAAGCCTCACACTAGTCCCTTCCTTCCTTGCTTCCTTCCTTCCTTCCTTCCTTCCTTGCTTCCTTCCTTCCTGGCAGCGTTGGTGGGAACTAATTAAGCCTCACATATGGCGGCGGTCTGTCTACCCACAAACAGGTGTCAGTCAGTTCTACACGTATCATTATCGGACACATGTTTTTCTCCCAGGTAAGTAAGTCGACGCATTTTTTAATCAGAAGCCTAATTTAGCGTGATATATGTATTCGGCTGAGGGCTAATCTACTTGGTGAGATTGCAATTTTTTTAATTAATTAATTTTTAATAATTTCCCGTGTGATGAATAGCTAAGAGGGTATCAGGCTGCTTTCTGGCGGGGGGTGGGCGAGTGTAGGCGACAGGTCTTTAAGATCGGCGGCGACAAAATTTTAGCATAGGAGGTAAAAAAATATTGGTAAGAGGAGGAGGGGAAAGACGGAAGGTGGCCCTGGCACGCCTGTTATGAAACCTGATTCTTTTGTTGTTGTTGTTGTTGGAAGAGGATATTTGCAAGTGGTGAGAAGGTGTTAGAGAAGAGAGTGGAAGGAGGAAGGAGATGCAAAAAAAGATTAGTAACTCAATTTTCTTTGCAAATATAGAGTTTCTCAGGCATTTCTTTTTATCCGTCTACAACTTTTCTGACAATGTAAATTGAAAGATAATAGAAACGTGATCATGGTGACATTTCGTGATATTCAAAGAGATCAATAAATAATAGAAAGGAAATAAAACAGTTATGGTTATAATAATAATAATAATAATAATAATAATAATAATAATAATAATAATAATAATAATAATAATAATAATATAAATAATAATAATAATAACAATAATAATAACAGCAACAACAACAACAACAAGAAATAAGAGGAAAATAAAGTTTAAATAAGATCTATACTTAATATATATTTTACTACCACCACCACCACCACCACCCGCTGCCTCCGTCTCCTCCTCCTCTGCCATATTGTGTTGAGACAAAGTTGGGTAGCGGTGCCTGGTGGTGGTTGTCAACCTTTTCAAACACTTTTAGTTTGTCAACTTTTTCAAACACGTTTAGTTGTAGTGATGATAGTGACGCCTTACTTTTGTCTCGTTTCTCATCAAAATTTCCATAAAATTTTTCCAAGTATGGCTTTCCTTTTTTTATATCAGTCTTTGGCTGGAAGGAGTGATGGGTGGGGAGGAGGCTTCACATTTGCTATCCATTCTCTATAGCATTAGTTCACATAGAAAACTCCGCAAACACCCTCGTAAAGGAGAATAGGCCTGGAGCTGTTTGTTCTTCTTTTGTATTCCTTTTTATTTATGATAGTTCCTCCTCCTCCATCAGTACTATATTCACTTTTCATCTCACTTCTTCACTCCTCCTCCTCATCCTCCTCCATCATTTCTGTATCCATTTTTCAGCTTCTCACTTCTTCACTACCATTAAACTTTCACGCTGAAGCTGCTACGACACCATTCTCTCTCTCTCTCTCTCTCTCTCTCTCTCTCTCTCTCTCTCTCTCTCTCTCTCTCTCTCTCTCTCTCTTTCTCTCTCTCTCCCTCTCTCTCTCTCTCAAATAATACAATTACGAACTAACCAATTTAAGCCAAGGCCAAGGTCAAAGGGGCACAAATCCAAACATACCAAAATGTCCACCATAAAATAAAGCAGCGAGCACACAGCGATATTAATTAATGATTCATATTACTTCTATGTCACGCTCCTCAAAAAGTCATTCAGAAAAGGCCTATGTCACTGCCATTCGTAGCCCTGCTGTGCTGTTCTTTTCTCTCCGTGATATATTGTCAGCGTTTGTTTATTTTTGTCTTGTCGTGACCCAAAACGATGCTCGGGTTTGTACATCTCTGCTATTCTTTTGGTCACTTTCACGATACTCAATGAATATGACCTTTTTTGTCTCTTTCGTCTCTACTTTTCTTTTCTTTTTTCGTTTATTCTGTCCTATTTATTTATTTCTATCTTTTTCCGTTGTTAGGTAACGTATGTAGTATTCAATGCAGGATTGCAATGATTAATTTAGTTTTCATGTGGTGAGGAGTCCAGGGAGTACATACGAGTAATCACACAACACACACGCGATGTACGCACACAGATTATTCCAGTGAACAGGCTGGAGAACAACGGCAGGTAACAGACAGCTGAGGAAGGCTGGGGAAAGATTTGTGCTGACCTATAAATAATTTAGTGAATTTTTTACCTACATATATACTGATATAACGTACGTACGTACGTGTGTGTGTGTGTGTGTGTGTGTGTGTGTGCTTTGGCCTATTTATACATTTCACAGAATTACATAACGGGAATCCATGTTGTCATGTTGTCGTTCCTCTGACAGTATTCTTAAGATAAACAAAAAGGTTAGGCTATATAGTTCAAACAAAATAACTGCATGGCGAAACACTTCCTGGAGATGGTTTACGTTTGTTGCAATATTTGGCAGGCCATGTCACGATGGATACTGTACAGCTCCTGTACTCTCCATAAAAAATTAGTTAACCTTTCCCACATGACAGTCGAGGAGCTTGATTTTCAAAGCAACATTTTTCTCACCAAGTAGAAGGGGACGAGGAGAGAAATGTTGTTGGTCTGTTCCTGGTGATGCCTGCATGCCACTCACTATATAATACTCCCTGAAGCAGCGCCTCCCATGCATGATGCACTGCCACTCACACATTACCCGGTATCATCACTCACAGGAGCCGGCGGTGCTGCTGGAAGCTTCACACATGGCAAGATAGGGAAGGTTAAACGGCACTGCCAAACACGACACGCTTTTTACTGTAAGGCGGGAAACTTCACACATATATGTATTTATTATTTCTGAATTGGATACAAGAACCTAACGTAATGAAGAGAAATAAATGCAAAAAACAATAATAACAAAATGAATGAAAAAAGAGC
This sequence comes from Callinectes sapidus, assembly GCA_020233015.1. Classification (NCBI taxonomy): domain Eukaryota; kingdom Metazoa; phylum Arthropoda; class Malacostraca; order Decapoda; family Portunidae; genus Callinectes; species Callinectes sapidus. The sequence continues at coordinate 1,856,893 of CM035186.1, read as the reverse complement.
AACAAAAAGGGAACTGTTATCAAATTAGAATGAAAAAAATTAAAGTGGGAGAACGGACAAAAATTCAAATAAAAGGAAATAGCGATGAAAGAGGGAAACAGAGAGAGAGAGAGAGAGAGAGAGAGAGAGAGAGAGAGAGAGAGAGAGAGAGAGAGAGAGAGGGTAGGAAAGCGGATATACGTAATGATAAGTTATTGCTTGGTGCGGAGAAAAAAAGGGAAGCCGCCACCAGCCACTTGAGGACGGACAAGCAGCAGCAAGTGTCGCCAAAATCTTCATTGACAGACAATGTTTTGTAGTACAACAGGGCTATTTTCACGAGACCCCCCCCCTCCCACGCCCTCTCTCTCTCTCTCTCTCTCTCTCTCTCTCTCTCTCTCTCTCTCTCTCTCTCTCTCTCTCTCTCTCTCTCTCTCTCGCTCGCTCTCTCTCACTCTCTCTCTTTTTGCACCCACCAATAGCACCAGTAATGCTCACCCTAACACATATCAACAACGTAAGGTAGGATTCTTTAACTGTGGAGAGTTCAACCACCGACGATCAAACTGCAAGTTTGATCATAAACTTCATGTGAAATTGCTATGTCTTTGGACATAAGGGTCGATTATGCAATTATTATAATATATAAGGACAAGGCGAAGAAGACTCTGCCCATGTACGTTACTTTATACAAGGATTGTCTAATCATTGAACATATAAACTCTGAGTCCCTACAGTCACATTTGGATGAAATTAAATTTCTTATAGCTGATAGAAATATTGATATATTATGCATGAGTAAAACATGGCTACTCACTGAAACTGCAAATGCATATGTTAACATACCTAATTTTAAATCATTTAGATGTAATCAGGGACGTGTCGGCGGTGTTTGTATATATGTGCTTAACCAGTTGAAAACTAATGTTATAAATCTACCTGTTTCTAAACAACCAGGTATTGAAGATGGGTGGGTAAGTGTACAGAGCCATATGTTGCCAGCCATTATTGTTGGATGTATTTACAGACAGCCTAAGTCGAATGTTGTTTCTTTTGAATATATTCAAGATATTTTTAGACAACTATGTGTGCGTAAGAAAGATTTTTATGTTTGACAACTATGTGTGCGTAAGAAAGATTTTTATGTTTTAGGTGATTTTGATAATGACATTTTATCAAAGGGAAACAAAATGAGTGGTATTATAAAAAGTAGTAAACGTACACAATTGTTAGATAAGCCTACGAGAGTGACACCCACATCAGCCACATTGTTAGACTTGGTAGTTACTAAGAGTTGATCTTGTTTCATTTAAGTCTGTTGTTCCTCAGGTAATAGCGGACCACGATCTTATAAGTATTAAAGTAAATATTCGTAAACCTAAACGTCAACCGCTGACTAAAACTTTTCGCCACCTCTGTGAAATACTGTTGTTGGAATCTCATAATTTAAAGGAGATCATGGAGACAGATGATGCTGATCTTGAGATTAATATCTTTAATGACACTTTTACCAGATGTTTACACAAATGTGCTCCTTTTGTGACCAAATAGATTACTAAACCTTTTTCGCCATTGTTTAATGAAGACTTACGTCAGGCCATAAAGAAACGTGAAGACATGCGAAAGAAACTGAAAAACGATAGGTCTAACTTAGTCTTATAGCAACAGTACACTAATGAAACTAAACTTGTCAAATCTCGCATTATAGCAACTAAACAACAATATTGCATGACAAAACGTGTGGAGTGTAAGGGTAATTCATCCGCAATGTGGAAACTTATTAAAGAAATCATTCCCAACCAGAAAAGCGGTATTGACACCCATGAGTTTCAAATTAATGAAAATATCTCTGATAAATCCGAAGAATTTAACACTTTTTTTTTCGCAAATATAGGCAAGACAACTTACGATCTTACTCAACAGGCTTTAGATAATAATAATAATAATAATAATGATAATAATAATAACCACATGCCACACTCGGACGTCTCAACCTCAGAATGTAACAGGGATATTGCGAAATTCAAACCTAAATCGGTCGATACTAATACAGTCATACTAACAATAATAGTTTAAAGGACACACGTTCTGTGTGTGGGCTCTGATGGTATATCACTTCAATTTGTCAAGGACACCTTATGCATCATTGCCTTTTATTTAACATGTATTATCAATGCGTCACTAGTCACTGGAGTATTCCCTTAAGCCTGGAACCACACTCTTGTCATCCCTCTCTTTAAAAATGGAGATTCTAACAATGTTAATAATTATCGTCCCATCTCCCTTTTACCTATCTTATCCAAGATTAGAAACATTAGTCTCTGTTCAGCTTTTAAACTTTTTAGAAAATAATAAATACCTGTCTAACTGCCAGCATGCATTCCGACCTAATCTTTCAACAGAGTCTGCTGCTCTCACTGTAGTAACAGACGCTATCTATCTATTGACAACAAGAAAATATCATTATTAACGTTATGTGATTTGTCTAAGGCTTATGACAGTGTGAGTCACAGTATTCTTCTAATAAAATGTGCTAAACTTAATATTGACCCTCCCTGGTTCAACAGTTATCTTGAAAATAGAACTCAATCTGTTAAACTTAAAACAAAAATATCAACAAAAATCAATGTAGCTTATGGTGTACCTCAAGGGTCTCTCTTGGGACCAATTCTGTTTAACATCTATGTCAATGACATGGATGAACACATAAATACTTATAGATTAGTCCAGTATGCTGATGACACACAATTTATTCACACAGGCTCTCTAGAAAATTTAGCTAACATCATTTTTGAAGCCGAAATGACACTGGCTAATGCTAAGGAATATTTTCTCAGAAATGATCTGATGGTCAATCCAAAGAAAACTCAATGTATTTTCATTGACAGCAGACAATTATTGTCATATATACCTGAGAATGTTGTGATTCAAATTGGTGACACCAGCATCCGTCCGAGTACCTATGTGAAAAATCTAGGTTTGTACATGGATCCATACATGACATTTGATACCCATATCAGTGAACTATCGAAAAAAGTAATAGGGATGCTAATCTACATAAGTCTAGTTGGTATAAATTTTGATGAGACTACAAGGAAAATTATTGTCCAATCTCTTGTGTTGAGTTTAATAAACTATTGTATACAAATATTGAGCACCACCAATAATAGTTTCATTAAAAAAAGTGCAGAAATTGCAAAATTTTGCAGCTAGATTTTCCGTTGGTGGTATGAAAAAATATGATCATGTCTCACTTGCTTTAAAAGAACTAAAATGGCTCAGAGTAAAACAAAAACATCTTTTGGATACAAACATCGCCGCCATGTATAAATCACTGAATGGTATGTATCCGGATTGGCTTATAACTCTCTCAACTGTCCTTAGTGTAACACGAGGAAGAACAAGACAACAAAACAATAGTGTTGTTCCAAGGACGAAAACAGATTCTGGAGCCAAAGCTTTCTCTGTAAATGGGACCAAAAGGTTGAACTCCTTGCCATGCTATGTCACCAATGCAAATACACTCTCTTTTTTTTTTACACTCTCTTTTTATACCTTAAGTAATTCTATTGACTAATGTCCTATTAGAACACCTATGTTTAAAAAAAAAATAGATATTATTTTAAGCTAATAACAAGGTTTTAGTAACCTTCTTATATGTTTTAAGCTTAACCCCTAGAGTATATTATGGTTTTAA
>CM035186.1:1804007-1837348 GCA_020233015.1 Callinectes sapidus | reverse complement strand
AAGGATGGAAGAAGGGAAGGAAGAGGGGAAGGGAAGAGGGGAAGGGAAGGAGGGGAGGGAGGGAGGGAGTAAGCGAAAGAGGAAGATCAAAGCGGGAAAATCTCTTAATATCAGCTTCATTACAAGTCATAGGGAGGGAGTATCGTAGTTTCTGGTCGCCTTATACACCAAAACATACGAAATAACAACAACAACAACAACAACAACAACAACAATAATAATAATAATAATAATAATAATAATAATAATAATAATAATAATAATAATAATAATAATAATAATAATAATAATAATAATAGTGATAATAACCTTTGGCCTCTCTCCTTTTCCTTCAAACTAAAATCTTAACTGTACATTTATTCAAGGAAAATATTCTTAATTTAGCATCACGACTCATTGTAAAAACTGGCCGAGAGAGAGAGAGAGAGAGAGAGAGAGAGAGAGAGAGAGAGAGAGAGAGAGAGAGAGAACATTTGAAACATCTATTAATAGCGTATATGATGTAGTTACATATATTGGTGTGTGCATTAAGAGACACTACCATTTATATAATCGTAAGTTCTTTAGACAACATATATAAACTTCAAATACACACACATACACACATACCTGTCCCACCTGGTCGTTGCTGCCTCTAATTAAGCTCCTTACACTCACCTGCGAGAAGAAAGAGAGAGATATAATTAGACAAACAGATTGGCAAGGTGAGGTAAACGCAGAATTAAGGAGAAATTTGAAGTAAGACAGAGAAATGTACAAAAATATAAACTGGGAGGGAACTTGGAGAAAAAAAACTTGTACCCACACACACTCACCCACACACACACACACACACACACACACACACACACACACACACACACACACACACACACACACGCACAAAGAGAGTTCCACCCACTCTGATGACCCACACCAAAATATCTTTCGTCACTTTACGTACCCACACAACGACAGATGCCAAAGAGGAGGAAGAAGAAGAAGAAGAAGAAGAAGAAGAAGAAGAAGAAGAAGAAGAAGAAGAAGAAGAAGAAGAAGAGGAGGAGGAGGAGGAGGAGGAGGAGGAGGAGGAGGAGGAGGAGGAGGATAATGGTCATATTCTCCTCCCGTTACCACTTGACAACTCATAATGGGAAGAACTAATTTAGGAGGGAAGTCAAAATGAACGTCAGTAAAATATCACGATTAGAGATGAACACAAAATAAAGAGAGAGAGGTTGAAAAGTGTCTGATGGTTCGAGTGTTAATATGCAGAACAGTGCTTGACAGAATAACAACAACAACACCTACTACTACTACTACTACTACTACTACTACTACTACTACTACTACTAATAATAATAATAATAATAATAATAATAATAATAATAATACTTTACCCATCCTACACTCCATAACAAAAAATAGTCTTAAAAATAAAATAAAAAGAAAGATAATAACACATATTTCAAGCGTAATGAGAAGCAAAATAGTCGATAACCCAAGATAATAACAGCAATATAACTTAATACCACTCCCCTCCTCCTCCTCCTCCTCCTCCTCCTACTCCTCTCCTCCTCCTCCTCCTCCTCCTCCTTCGTTACCCACCATGGACTCGCCAGCAGTAGAGGCATTGAGCGAGGCAGGAGTGGAGGAAATAGATGCGGTGGAAGCAACATCACGGCGATCCAGGTTCCCGTAGGAGGTGACGCTAGAGAGATGCTTTCCCAGGCTCTCCATTCTCCCTCGTGTCCCGCGTCAGGTGTTCTCTTCACTCCCAAACACCTGCGTCCCTCACACTCACACACACACACACACACACACACCTCTCGTCCCTATTCACTCCTATCACCTGCTCGTATTTTGTCGGTGATGAAAGAGCGGTCTTCTATTTCTAAACAGTTTACACTTCGGTTTAGTGTAATGGGTATAGTTTTTGGTGGTTTCCTTCGCTTTGGTTCACTTCTTTAGGTTTGGTTTGGTGGGGGAAAGTTTGGTTAGGTTAAATGTGGGTTTTGTTAACGTGAAGATTAGGTTTGGTTGATGTTAGATGAGGTTAAATAAGGTAAAGTGAAGTTTCAGGTGAGTCAGGTGAGGTTAGGTAAGATAAAGTGAAGTAGAAAAGTGTTTGAATAGGTTTTACTGAAGGTGAGATTAGATTTAGAGAGGCAATCTTAGGTGAAGTTAGTCCAGGTTAGGTTAGATAAGATAAAGTGAGATTAGGTGGAGGAGAGTTGTGTTTGATTACGTTTTACTGAAGGTGAGATTAGATTAAGAGAGGCGATCTTAGGTAAACTTAGACTGGGTACATTAAATTTGATAAAATGGGATTCAGTACGATTATCAACTTAGGATTACGTGAGGAGATGTTATGAGTCCACCACACTTATCCACACAAACACTACAACACGTGACACCCACAACCCACAACACGCCAGACAAGAGCGAGCCACGAGAGAGTAGCGAGCACTGAACGATGCGCTGGACACTGTGGAAAGGATGTGTTTGAGCCCCGCTATACCACCGCCGCCTTGCACGCCGCCACACGCCACACTGGTAGACAGACAGTGCCGCCCAGTCCACCAGTCCCGCCCCCCCACCACGCCGCTAGACCCTGGTGTATGTATGTATGTATGTATAGTACGGGTACCTGCTTAACTCTTTCACTGCGATGTATACACCATAATGCAGCCCTAAAACAGCGAAATCTTAACAAAAATTGACTAGAAAGATAGAAAAGGGAATTAAAAACAGTGTATAGTTGATTAGATGCTTTCAGATGGCATTGAGTTAAGGCGAAAGATCTCAGAGGTGGTTTGTTAATAAGGAAGATGAACCAAATCGCAAGAAAAATGTTAAAACTCCCTCGTGTGCTTCTCCATCATAATTTCAGACATTTTAGCGCCTCACTTCAGCTGCATTCAATAAGCTCTAGAAGTGACGCAGGTTTCTGAGAGTGTTCATACTGCTCTAGTGACAGACCAACATGACTTCTACGTAATTAACATGAGAAAGCCCAGAGAACGCGGCTTACCGTCTCTGCATGTGTCCTTTGAAAACAGTCGCGGTGAAAGAACAAAGCCTTCAGAATACCGAAATCTCTAACACACACACACACACACACACACACGAGAGAGAGAGAGAGAGGGGAAATGTATATAGACGAAGACAACCTGTGAAGTGCGCGAGTGAGGGGTTCTACTAGCAGTCAACCCTCACTCCCCTCGCGTCCCCTTTCGTTCCTCTTGTCCCCTCTGGTCCTTCTCATCCTCCCCCCTCCCTCTCTCCCTCCCTCACTCTTCCCCCCCTCCCGTCTTTCACTTTCCCCTCTGCGACCAAGGAAAGGAAATACCGGACCCCAAAGAGAGTAATTATTAAGAGGTTTCTTTGAGTAGATATGACACACACACACACACACACACACACACACACTTCCCACGGTTTCGCTTTTAAGTATCTCCCTGTCTGCTCGTTACTCTCTCTCTCTCTCTCTCTCTCTCTCTCTCTCTCTCTCTCTCTCTCTCTCTCTCTCTCTCTCTCTCTCTCTCTCCTTTCCTCTATTTCATTTCCCTCTCATTACTTATTCATACCCTTGTCGCACAGTCATCACGTTCTCCTATATCTCCTCCTCCTCCTCCTCCTCTTCCTCCTCCTCCTCTTCCTCTTCCTCCTCCTCCTCCTCTTCCTCCTCCGTCTCCATAACACAGCGTTGCCTCTTAGCCTTTATTGTCCACTTATGCAACCTTGATCTAATAAATGTCTCTCGTCCTGCCACGTATTTATGAAGACAGCAGCGCGCCAGCTTCCCATACCCTTTAGTGGCTGGCCCTGCTGGTGGTGGTGGTGGGGGTTAGGTTAGGTTGTCTGGCTCTGGTGATGGTGGGGGGAGGGGGGGTTGGAGTCTCATTGTGTGGGTTTGTCGAGTGTTGGTCTTTGCAGTTTTGGAAAGGTTAGATTAAGAAAAAGAAAGTAAGAATGAAACTGTGGTGATTTTGAAATATTCATGGTGCTATGTTTTGTTTTGTTTTTAAGGGATTGTTTATAAGGTAGAGGGGGTTTGTTGTTGTTGTTCTTTTGTGTCAATTTTTCTTCTTAGTTTTCCTGCTTTTTAACTTTTCTTTCTGTACTTGATTCTACTCGTTTTTCTTTAGTCCGTTTCTGTTCTCATTTCCGTTTTCTTTTCACGTTTCCCTTCACCTACAGGACATATTTCATTCTACACCCTCTTCTTCTGGATATCACCAACGCCTCCCCTCCCCCACCACCTCCTCTTCTTCTTCTTCTTCTTCCTCCTCCTCCTCCTCCTGACACCACTCGACTTTTGTTTCTAGTCATCACGTGCGCTCTGGGGCTGATCTATTTTTTAAGTGCACGGGTTCGAATCCTGGTCACGGTTCGAGGGTAGGTAGGGCTTCCACTCGGGGTAACGGCTCCAAAACGAGTGGGCTTTCAGATAGATCTCCTTTAACCCATAAATTCCCATAAAAAGTCCACAATGTATTAAAAAATGGAATGATTCACGTGCAACCTCTTAGCTCACTCTATCAGCCTCAATCACGACAGACTCTGATAGCACCTCCTTCACTGCTCAGGTCACACTGCATCTCTCAGGCTTATCACCGCCATAATAAGTGCCTTGTTTACGTTTCGCATTCATTTCTGACTAAAAATTCATGACCTCAGGTCTAGTGAATATATATTAATGATAATGTACCCCTAAAAACACGCATTAATTCAAATATACTTACAGAAATAAGTATCTGATGAATATGTAGTTAAAATGACATTTGCCTAATAAGAATATACCATCAGAATCATAAACTCTAATAATATGCCTTAATTTAAATATACTTCCAGAGACAAGTATCTCATGAGTATATAGATAAAAACCGTGTACTTATTAGGAATATATCACTAGAATTACCAGTTTAATGAGAACATTGATTAAGAAACACGTACATAATGAGAATATAGATCAGATACGTGTCTCATTTCGTAACAGACAACAAACTTCTAAGCTCATGTTTTTACCTCAAATATCAGATACACGAGCAGCAAACCACATGAACGCTGACGAAGACCCACTACAAGCATGCAGCAAACCCCACCAATAAACTCCCATTAGAGACAGGAGTAGTTATCATGCCTTAGCTTATAACCACATAATAAGCCGGCCACTTCATGGAGACTCCAGACAAAGCAACGAACCAAGGCTACATCCACCACAACGAGCCGGAGGGATGACGTGGAGGAGTTTCAAGAATCAACGCTTAACCCCTTCAGTACTGGGGCGCATTTTTACCACGAGTTTTGTGTGTGATCAGACGGTTTTGTTGACATTAGGAAGGGTCTATGGAGGTCAGAGGATTAGTGGTCAGAGTCTGTACCATTTTGATCCCCTCATGAGTTTTTGAAGCTGTAGAAAATCGATAAATAATAAGGAGAATAATGTGAAAATGTGTCCTAGTACTGAATAGGTTAAGAATACGATTTTTTCTTTCTACAATTTTACTCTATCTCAATTCCGTAATCAGAAACGCTTTGCTCTCTTATCACGAGTATTTTCAAAGGCAATAGAGATGATTAGTCACGTTCTCAAGGGTGTGTGTATTATCAATCTGTCACTGGAACCATAGAAATATCCTTAAAAACACGTCATAATTCAACCTTTTTTGTTTTCTACCTTTATCTATTCATTTATTTATCTTATCTATTTTTCTTTTTTTTTTCAAATAATCACGGTTCGGACTAAATTGTCTCGAAATACGATCATATATACCAGACCAACGATAAGAGATAGATACACACACACACACACACACACACACACAGCCCCGTCGGTCCCTGGTGGAAAGGTACAGTAACAGAGAGACAAATTTTCCACCCGACTGTTTGGTAATGTCAGGAGAGGAAGATGGACAGCGTAGTTACCATCCGCAGCACGCCAGTTACAGTTCCCACACCAATGCAATGATACAAAGGCCAAATTACTCAAGCTAGACACATTCAGTAATCACAACACGCTCCAACGAACGGCCCACCCACCCACTCCACCGACACAGTAACACACTATCACAAGGGCCCTCCCACACCACAGATTTACAAGTGACCACAGATAACCCCTCTTAACAGTCCTTCACTACAAGATATACCTGCCCCCTTCCCATTCACTTCCCTGCACACATAAGCTCGTATTCTTAAACATATTTGTGCTTTACTTCCATTATTTCAAAGGGTTTTATCAATATTTGCACGAGTTTTTATGATGTTTATGGTTCTAGAGGCAGAGTGATAAGGCTTCTACATTATTAACTGGATAAACGCTCTTGAAAACCCCGCTAATCATCTCTGTGACCTTGGAAAATAGTCGTGCTGAGAGAGCAAAGCCACGATGCTCAAACACGTGACAGACGACCCCCCCCCCCTCCTCTTCAACACACAAATACACATACAAACGCTTTACAGCTCATATGTTTCTTTCTATCACCCATATCCCAACAGTTTGAGTCACTAAGTAGCGTCATTTTCCCCACTGACGAACTGCAAGTCTTTCCCTATATTCCCAAGGGCAGGCAGAGTCAATGATCGCTGGCTCCTCGGTACTGCCCTCTCCCAGTGGTCAGAAATGGGAGCAGTGGTTATTAAATAATTGCAGTGGGTGTCCTGAGCCCCTCTGCTAACTCCTCGTGGTCAACCGTGCTGTGTATCTATTTGTCTCTCCCCCCCCCCCCCCTTTTCCTCCCTGCTGGCCTGCTGTATCTTTTCTCCTTCCCTCCTCCCTGCTGGCCTGCTGTATCTTTTCTCCTTCCCTCCTCCCTACTGTCTGTCTGTCTGTTTTCTCTTCCCTGTTGCCTCTGATGAGTTTCCGAATCTTGAAGTTTTTTTTTTTTTTTTATTGGTAACACATGATTCATAAGTTTCTACTACTACTACTACTACTACTACTACTACTACTACTACTACTACTACTACTGTTGCTACTGCTGCTAGTACTACTAAATAACAAACACAATAGTCTTAAAAGAAATAAAGAACGAAGGAACAGCCACATTATTCAAATACTAATACGCAAGTCATTGAATAACACAATAACACTGTAACAAACTCCACTTCAGTTCATAGTGCGCCGAACACCTCACCGCCTCACCGCCCGACGCCTCCTTTCCTCCACCCTCCCCACGATCCACAAACATCATTACACCACCTGCACCGTTCCTATTGTTCCCTCTGGTCCCTTAGTCCCGGACAGGCGGTGACTTACGAAATGACTAAAACAATGCAGGTAATACGCCTCTGAGCCAACAAAGCGAGTGTAATGAGAGTAATAGCGATACCGTGACCGTAAAAATGCAAGTGTTTTGTTACCGCATCCATGCCACGAGTGGAAGGAAGACTTTGTAGAGAATAGAGGGTTTTTTGAGGGTACAGAAGAGAAGGGAACGAAAAGAAGGCTATAGAAAGTAATTTTTGAGGGAAGAAAGAGTGTGTGTGTGTGTGAGAGAGAGAGAGAGAGAGAGAGAGAGAGAGAGAGAGAGAGAGAGGGGGGGGAGGGAAAACAAAGATGTATTTTATTTAACACAAGAGGATAGCGAAAGTAAAACAACCATGGAAATTAATGAAAAACGGTTTGTGAGGAGGAAGAAGAGGGAGAAGAAAAGAAAAAGAAGAAAGAGAAGAGAATGACTTCACTCATAAGAACATAAGAAAATGAGGGAAGCTGCAATAGGCCATTAGACCTATTCGTAGCAGTCCCTACGTGAACACCTCTGCCTATTTCCACCTATCATCCTCATCCATAAACTTATTCACACATCTTTTCTTCTCTATTTTCTCGTCACTCACTATTCATCATTCATGAGTTGACACCCTTCACTCAGTCTGTTCCTCCGGCAAAGCACATGAATGGAGGGTCATTGACATTGTGTTGATGTGTATTCCCCTCTACCTCTACCTCCTCCTCCTCCTCCATCACCCCCCTCCCATCCACCACCATAACCCACACCACGCACCCTCCCCCCTCCCCACCACCATGTCTCCAGCCATCATCAGTGCGGGCATCATTATCACCACCTTCTCCACCTCTTTTTACTCCACCCATCCTTTTTTTAGTGTAAGAAGGGGAAGCTGGCCATGGATAACAGAAACAATGAAAATAAAATGCCCACTAATTTGCCAGTCCCCTTAAAGATACGAAGAATTAGCCGAACGTCAGGGATATCTTGAAAGCCTAATCTTAAGTGAAGTCATAGGAAGTTGGAAATATAGAAGCAGGTAAGGAGTTCATTCTACATTTACAGGTACAACTTCTATATGAATAAGACAATGGTAGACGATAAGGTGGCGGGAATACTGTCATCTTGCAAATACTTGAGTTAGGAATACAAGTTACCGTTAATTATATACATTTGGTTAATTCAGAATACAAGAGGCAGTTATTTACATACCCACAGGTACTCTTTTGAAGTTTAATAGCTCAGTTTACGTGACTTCAAGACTGGATGGCGGGTTAAGAAAGTGTTGTGAAAGGTTATCATAAATATTGTGTTTTGAATTGAAGTGTTAGTGTCTCCAGTGATTTGACAAGCTGCGAGTGTCTTGGCTGATGAAGCTGTTCCTCACGTGTTCCCCATGCAGCCGTTTTCTTTATGTGGTGTCAGAAAGAATGGCTCATTTTAACAGAGACTCCCATATTTGAATTTAATGCCACTCATACTGCCATACATTCACTTTGACAAAAACAACATGTACCGATAAAAATGTATGAATACTGGTAATTCCTTGTTACAGTTTGGTAGGATCCACTGGTACATATATTTTGTACCTTTTGCATATTATTTCTCTCTTCGCTCTGTATATTCGAGAGAGAGAGAGAGAGAGAGAGAGAGAGAGAGAGAGAGAGAGAGAGAGAGAGAGAGAGAGAGAGAGAGAGAGAGAGAGAGAGAGAGAGAGAGAGAGAGACCGGAAGAGGAAGAAATATACATAGGGAACGTTTTCCACACTGCGGGACTTCGAGGTGTTACCCTACCACCACCACCACCACCACCACGCCCCAGAGACACCAAGCCCCCTCGACCTCTGCGGCGACGCATAGGAAGGCCCGAGGCAGTGTCACGTTTCCTCGCCCTCCTCCCAAGGCAACCCCACCCCCCCTTAACCTCCCATCAAGGCCCCCCCCCCACACACACCCCAGACACTACGTATTGTTTTCCTTCCTGATATGCTTTCTTTTTTCTATTTTTTTCAAGTGCTTTTGTCTGCAGGATTGAAATGACTTGTTTCTTGAAGTGGTGTTTGAAATTGTGTATTGTTCTGAAGTTGTTTTTTTTAAGTGTTTTGTGATTTGAATAGGAAAGAAATCGGTATAAATATGAAGGTGATGACAAAGCTAAAGAAGAAAAGGGAAAGACAACGTTCTTTGTCACAATATTAATGATGACAACAATGCGATTACAACAACAAGAAGAGCAACAACAACAACAACAACAACAACAACAGCACCACCACCAAACAAACAAACCTCAATCTTGAAACTTGCGTCACTTCAATAATAATAATAATAATAATAATAATAATAATAATAATAATAATAATAATAATAATAAATATGATACCAAACTAATGTCATTTCAATTACTAAAAGAAATACAAGGATGGTATACAGCCAAGTTTTTTTCGCCTTTTTCCAAGCAGCTCCTCCTCCTCCTCCTCCTCCTCCAGCTCTCCCCTCCCCATTTCACCTTGTCCAGCTCCTCCTCTTCCTCCTCCCCCCTCCTCCCCATCATCATCATCATCATCATCTCGCCCCCACTTTCCTCCTCTCCCTTCCCCATTTCACCTCATCCACCCATTATCACACACCGAGGCTATAAATCACCTTAAAAACACCTGGAGATGGAAAGGAGGGACGGGCTGGTGGGTGTGAAAGGGGAAGAGGGCACACCTATGATGCACGTCAGCTGCTATGAAGAGAAAGATGGGAGATGTCGATTTTGTTAGAAATATAGCCAGGAGAACTGTTTGATCAAGTAGAGAGCCGACTGTTCGTAGTACCTTATGTGCCTTGGGAGTTCGAAGGATAGCGTTACCAATTACTGTGTGTGTGTGTGTGTGTGTGTGTGTGTGTGTGTGTGTGTGTGTGTGTGTGTGTGTGTGTGTGTGTGTGCCCAGGAAGACAAAAGTACGATAATGTGAAAAAAAAAGAAAAACTAATAAGAAAATACATAAAAAGACAAATAAATAAACTGATGCGAAAGAAAATAAATACACATTAATAAACAGACAGAAAGACAAAAACAGATGGAGACAGACAGATACACAACCAAACACACAGACAGACAGACAGGCAGACTCCACCACCACCACCACCAAATCATACCACCAAACAACACAGCTCAAAGTAACAAGACACCCCCGCATCGCCGACTCGTATCACGCCACCCAATCCAGAGTTCCCACCGCCCGAACCACACAAGGGGGAGCCAAGCAGTGTGTGGCGTAGATGCCCTAACACTGGGGAGCCTTACTGAGCCTCACCACGCAGCCCAGACCACCCTCAAAAGTATTGCATTACGCTACGAGACAGACCAACACGATGTATCTTCCCCACTACACACTCACACGCACATACACACGGACATCTCTCAAGGACGGACACACACACACACACACACACACACACACACACATACACACGGTTCCCAAAGCATCAAGAGTAATGTGTGGGAATAAACTTAGAAGGAATAAAAAAATTAAATGCAATGCCATAAAGATAAAGATGGAGAAGGAACATATAGCAAGTAAACACACACACACACACACACACACACACACACGGTTCCCAATGCATCAAGAGTAATGTGTGGGAATAAATTTAGAAGGAATAAAAAAATGAAATGCAATGCCATGAAGATAAAGATGGAGAAGGAATATATATAGCAAGTAAACACACACACACACACACACACACACACACACACACACACACATCATTATCAGCATTGTTTTCGTCTTTGTACAGCCTCATCCCGCACCACCACCGGGTTCCGCCTTCCGCAATAACTTCCTTCAGTAAAGAGGAACGTAATATTGCAGCAAGGTCTGGTGTAGCGCCAGGAAGATTGCACAATGGAGGGAGCAGCGAGGCGTTACCACTGACCAGTAATTGTGTTCGTAGTCTGTACCTTGCTTTCTCTCCCACTACGTTAAAGTTCTGTTTGAAGGCATTCCCAGTCTGTTACATTTCTGCCGGTAACTTCACCATTTCAACTCTCTTTCACTGAGATGTACACTACAACACAGACCCAAAAACAGCGAAATCTTAACAAACATTGACAAGAAAGGTAGAAAAGATGATAAAATGAGTACATTCAACAGTCTTTAGCTGGTAGAATTCTTTGAGATGGCTGAGTAAAGACGAAAGACCTCAGGGATGGTTTGTTAATACGGAAGACAAACCAGATCGCAGAAAAAAGTGTTAAAGGACTGTAATTTTTTATATATGCATGTCAAAAATGGACGATTATAGATAAGCACACCACTAAACTAGAAATCTGTTAGTCTATCAGTGTTTTGAAGACCAATGTTGTCCAGGTGTCCAGGAAGCAACACCAGCACTCGTCTACGGAAATTACATTATTTCTATCAAAGGCAGCGTAGAACCAGAAATAACGGGTTCAAGCAGGAGAAATTTAGGTCTAGGAGAGAAATAGAAAGGAACTGGTTCTCCAATAAGGTAGATGTTGAGAGGAACGGACTCAGTATATTGTTAATGCTGAGATAATGGGAGTTTTAAAAGAAGATTAGACAAGTTAACGGATGAGGATGACAGATGGAGTTAGGCAGAGGTCTTCACACAGGAACTGCCACGAGTAGGTCTTATGGCTTCCTGCAGCTTCCCTCATTTTGTTATGTTCTTACGTAAGACAAATGCATCTTTCTCAAAACATGGATTTCCGACATTGGCCCTTCTAGTTGTCATCCGTAGAGTTCACCACCAGCCCGTGAGTTGGTAACAGGCCGTGTTTTCCGGAAGTGTGGGCGGGGAGCGTCTCTTCTCGCCTCGCTGACCAGGGAACCACACACAATTTGCTCCCACCCGTCGTTATTGTTGTTTTTTTACTCTCTCTCTCTCTCTCTCTCTCTCTCTCTCTCTCTCTCTCTCTCTCTCTCTCTCTCTCTCTCTCTCTCTCTCTCTACGCTCAAGCAAAACAAATATTTTCCATGGCAGGACAAACAAATAGAAGCATTAAACCGGTGTTCATGAAGTGTAGCGGCCTTAATTTCTCTCCCCTGATACGTGCTAAGTGACGAGGAGAAATGTTGGGGGGGAGACATGTTGGGGAGAAGTGATGGGGGGAATGTTGGGGGGGGAGGGGGAAGCTACTCTTATGGCACAATGAGTAGCGAAAGCAGAACGATTTACATGCTCCTGCACTCTCTCTCTCTCTCTCTCTCTCTCTCTCTCTCTCTCTCTCTCTCTCTCTCTCTCTGGTCACACTGAATGCACAATGGACGGAGCATGATCACAGTTATAAATACGATTAATTCTTTTTATTTTTATTTTATTTTTTTCATTCTGCTTATTATTTGTCGATTTTGTACAACTTCAGAAACTCATGACTCTGGATCCGTATTAACACAGATTCTTAAGTATGCAATTTCTCCGTAGACGAGTTTTTAGTCTTAAAATCCATACTCACTTCCTGAAATTGGTCTTGTATTTTAACCATTTTCGTATCAACAGTAAATTTAAATCTGCTGATAAGATAATGGCTAAAGTAAAACACCAATTTGAGGAGATTAAGATGGATTTTACAACTACAAATTCATCTAAGAAAAGTTACATAATTAATAATCTCTGTAAAGGCGCAGAAACTCAAGTGAGGATTAAAATAGTACAGTATCTTGCCATTCATTTTCTGACCTCCATAGACTCTTCTTAACGTTAATAAAATCGTCCAATCACACAAGACTCGTGGTAAAAAATGTATTCCAGCACTGAAGGGATTAAAACTACTGCTTCTCCTTCCCACTATAGACTACGCGATGATGGATATGATGGTCTTAGCGCCACGATACCTCAATGGTCTCAATTCTCTATCTTGGTCTGGTTCAGTAAGTCCTAGATGGATGTAGAGAAAACAAAAGGTGAAGAGGATGAAATATTATGGTTGGTTTGTTTAGAAATACACTTAATAAGCTGAAACAAAAGATAGGAAAGGCCGAAGATAAGGTGGAGGAAAAATGCGACCATTATTTTGAATTCTTGTTATCGCAAATGACAATGTAAAGAAAAAGGTGAAAGAAATGACATGAAATATTTAACAACCGGAAGTAGATGCAAGAAAAGTTTAGAATCAAGAAGTAAAAAACATTGCATCCCTTATTTGGAAGCCATCTTATGACCGTAAATACCAAAAACCAGAAAACTGAGTAAACAATGAATAAAAGAACAAAATCAAATCGGCAAATTTTAAAAGTGCCCCCTGAAAATCCTGCATCTCTTATTTTGAAACTATTATAAAACCACAAATGGCAAACAGACACGACAAGAGCTTAAGAAAAAGGTGAAACAAAACTACTCTTATTCAGAACAGCCTTTTTTGCATGGTCGAGAGGCAATGTCCTTGTGTAAGTCTGCGGGAAGCCTGAGGGAGGAGTGGGGAAGCCTAGTGTGGCAACCTTCATAACGTACGTCCTTACCTGCCCTCAACTCAGACCAGAAACTTAGACCAGACCAGGAAAACTAGGAAACAAACACCACATTCTTCTATCCACTCCATGATTTCACCTTCACGAGCCTAGCAAGTGAGAAAATGACTTAATGACGTTAGGCTTTCATTTTTGTTCTCTTTGTAACTGTTGAATTACCACGGAATGACAAGGTAAATCTCTCTCTCTCTCTCTCTCTCTCTCTCTCTCTCTCTCTCTCTCTCTCTCTCTCGAATGAAGCAGAGCACTCATAAGCTGCGTATATAATTCTTTCACTCTCCTGACGGTACTTAGAGGCGAACAGAACTTGCTTATATCACATAACAGAGAGAGAGAGAGAGAGAGAGAGAGAGAGAGAGAGGGGGGGGCGGGGGGGAAGCCATTCACACGCCCATACACAATGCCTCCACGCTGTTTTTTGGCCAACATCCTCAATCAACACACACACACACACACACACACACACACACACACACACACACACACAATTTTACATCACATTCTTTAGTAGTTCCTCCTCCTCCTCCTCCTCTTCCTCCTCCTCCTCCTCCTCCTCCTCTTCTTCCTCCTCCTCCACTTCCTACAGCAGTAAAAGGGATTACAAGGCTATGGTGATGCTCCCCCTAGTCGGAACTCACGCGCTACACACCCTTAGGGGAAGCCAGTCTTGTCAAGGGCGTGTGGAGAGAAGGAGAGAGGGAGAGGGGCAGGGCGAGGGATGAGAGAGGAGAGGAAGGAAAGGAAGAGGTAACGGAGACGGTGGTAGTGGTGGTGGTGGTGGTGGTAGCTTGTCTTGCACTTTCTCCACTCTTACTTATGATCTCCGTTTTCTCTTCACTATGATAAAGGAAGACAAAGGAAGGACGAATATCAGGAGAGCCGCGTTTGGGATGCGTACCTGTTTAAACTCGTGTGGAATGGTGGTGTGATGAAGTTTATACATGCTGGGTTGGTACTGTTGCATCCAGTTTTGGTTGACTAATATATGTAAAGGAATGACACGCCGGCTTTCCTTGCTGCTGCCTGGTTGGTGACGCGCTGCACTGTCTAATCTGAAACCAACACTGTGCAGGGGTGAAGTGTACGTGGAGGTAAGCTTCAGTGTAATGAGTGTTGCTATACAAGGGGTGTGTGTTGTAGTGGAGGTGTGGT
Source organism: Callinectes sapidus (assembly GCA_020233015.1). Lineage (NCBI taxonomy): Eukaryota > Metazoa > Arthropoda > Malacostraca > Decapoda > Portunidae > Callinectes > Callinectes sapidus. Next base: position 1,822,507 of record CM035186.1, on the reverse strand, counting down.
TACCTCGAGAAGATAGGAAACTCATTTCTCTGGCAGTTTTTCTTTTCTTTTCTTTTTTTGTGCCTTTGGAAAGTTTCTCTGTTTATATCGAAAGTCTGAAATAGTTTCTTTCTTTTTTTTCGTGTGTGTGTGTGTGTGTGTGTGTGTGTGTGTGTGTGTGTGTGTGTGTGTGTGTGTTTGGGAAAGTTTCTCGATTTATATAAAAATCTGAAATAGTTTCTTTTTCTTTTTATTTTTCAGTTTTCACGCGATTTCTATCCACCAACTACTTCAAAATAATAATATGATAATAAAAACAGAGAAGGGGGCGGGGGTGGTGGGTGGGTGGGGGGGGGGGTGCGGGGTAGGAAATCCAAGGTGGCAGAACAATACAACAAATGTGCGTCAGATTTCACCACGGGAGATACTTGGGAAAATTCTGGGCGAGGCTAAACACAGCACGCACCCACTTACCCTGACACTGACACACACACACAGCAAAGAGGAAACAACTGCAGCACTTTACAAACATGATACTTCAACAAGAAACCGAATTATGATTAAAGAAAAAAATAAAAGGAAAAAAAAAACACTCCACAAACTTCCTTCCCGTCCTCCCTACCTGACGAAGTTTGCCGAAGAAAATTTCTCGCCACACGCGTTTACCAAAGAATTGAGAGTAACAGAGGTCCGTATTCAGAAAACGCTTTGCTCTCTAACCACGACGATTTTCCAAGGCCACAGAGATGATTAGTAAGGCTTTCAAGAGTGCTTCTCCAGTTAATCCCTTCAGTGCTGGGATACATTTTTTATCTTGAGTTTGGGTACGATTAGACGATTTTATTGACACTAAGAAGAGTCTATGGAGGTTAGAGGATCAATGGCCAAAGTATATACTAATCTAATCCTCACAAGAGTTTCTGAAGCTATATAAAATCGAAAAATGATATATAAGCAAAATGAATATAAAAAACGCGTCTCAGTACTGAAAGAGTTGATTATGTAGAAACTTTGTCACTCTGCCTCCCAAACCGCCATTAAAAACTCGTGTAAATCAACATAAACCCTTTTGAAATAGTGGAGGTGACGCACAGAAGTATTTGAGAATACGAGCCCAGGGAACGATGGATGGAAGGATGAACACGTGGATTAACAGAAAACAGGTAGGAAATATTCAAGAGAAGCGAAAGGAAGGGATGTGTGTGGAAACAGAAGAGCGAGTGGTTTTAAGGAGGCTTTGATATGGACACAAGAGGTAATATTAAAGAAAAGAGTGTACCAGTGTTGTTTTTTGTCAGGGAGAAGAGGGAAGTAAAGCAATAACGAAATTCTAAATCAAGGAATGTCCGGCGCAGGGAGATACTTGGGTTTTCCAGACATTTTCTTCCTACTTATCGTGTTCTTTTGTTGTTGTTAACCTTCCTCATGTTGTTATTATCTCTATTCTTCCTATCTATCATGACTCTTTCTTTTATGTTTTCATCCATTCTCTACTTATTTTTTGTGTTCTTTCGCTGACCTTATTCCTGTTGTTGTTATCTCTCTTCTTCCTATTTATCATGACTCTTTCTTTTATGTTTCTTTTTCATCCATTTTCTTCCTATTTTTTGCGTTCCTTTGTTGACCTTACTCGTGTTGCTGTTCTCTCTCTTCTTCCTATCTATCATGACTCTTTCTTTTAAGTTCTTTTTAATCCATTTTCTTCCTTTTTTTTTTTTTTGCGTTTTTCTTTTGCTAGCCTTCTTCCTCATGTTGTTATCTCTCTTCTTCCTATCCCTCTATCATGATCCTATCCTTTATGTTCTTTTTAATCCATTTTCTTCCTACTTTGCTATCATTAACACGATGTCCTTGTAGACACGTGTGGTAATCCATGCCTCGGAGCTCCCAGGCATACTAAACCGTATCATCCCTTGTAATGGAATAAGAATAAAGTAAAGTAATGATAAGAGGAAAAGACTCGTATTCAGAAACGCCTTACTCTCTCACTATTTTCAAAGGTCACGAAGACGATTAGCAAAGTTCTCCAAAGTTTTCTCCAGATAATGAAGTAGAAATCTAGTCAGTCTGCCTCTAGTATCATATAGAAAAAAAAAAAAACCTTGAAAACTCATGCAAATTTAGATAAAGCCTTTTGAAATAGTGTAGGCAGAGCACAGATGTGTTTAAGAATTCGGGTCAAAGATTCATGAGTCGTATTCCGAAGCACTGCATTCAAATGGCTCTTACTGAAGTTCCATGAGTTTCCAAGGATACTTTTTTACGTTTCTAGCGACAGATTAACGAGATTTCCACCGCATTAGCAGAAGAAATACTCCTGAGAACCAGACTTACCAGCTGTGTGACCTTTGAAACTAGATGTGGTGAGAGAGCAAAGTGCGTCAGGATACCCACAGTGTCAGGAGAGAAAAGGAAGACATCATTAGATATTCCGAGAAATACGGGACGGGGTACGTAGAGAGAGAGAGAGAGGGGGGGTGTGACAGCAGCGTTGAGGGATGAGAGGCAACGATCATCACTGTCGGGGGGAGCTCTCTACACCGCCGCTCGTGATCAATAATGATGTAATGACTAATGGCACAATGATTGACGTGCTAATTATCAACTTCTAAGGTCAGTGCGGTCTGTAACCCGTTCCTCCCCCCCCACAACACACACACACACACACACACACACACCAGCTTACTGAACCCAAACACGTGGCTATAACCCCTTCAGTACTGGGACGCATTTTCATATTTCTTCTTCTTATCATTTCTTATCGATTTTATACAGCCTCAGAAACTCATGTGGGGATCAAAATAGTAGAGACTCTGACTATTAATCTTCTGACTTCTATCGATTCTTCCTAGTGTCAATGAAAGAGTTTAATCCCACCCAAAACTTATGGTAAAAGTGTGTCCCAGAACTGAAGGCGGTAACGAGAAACCCCCCCAAAGGAAAAACAGGCATCAGCAGACTTGTAGGCCGGTTTACCATTTTGTGTGAAGCGGTTTACTATTCACTGCTAAAGGGATGAAATACCACAGAACTGTAAAGGATGGGAGTCACAGGGAAAGAAAGGGATAAAAAACACTACTGGAGAAGACTCAATCTCTAACCTCAACCTCTAAGAAAAAACAAAATAAGATTACTTTACCATTTTATCGGCGTCAATGTCATCCTGCGCCACTGGTTTGTAGCGGTGGGGTAACATGGTGTCCGCCCAGCCTCACTGCCTCTGATGGTGCTGACGACCTGCCACTCACCGCCGGCTGTTAGAAGATGCCGCCGTGGAGGGTCAGCGGGAAGTATGCCATGAAAGCTGTTCTCCGCCCTCACTATTCGCACTTCACCGATTCAATTTTGTCAGCACTTAAATCTCCTTCACTGACTTTTTGGTGTAGTGGTGCTGTTTGTGTTCGTTTCCTTATGGCGATTTGTATTGAGGTTTGAGCTTGCACTGGTATCTCACGGTAAGTTTATTCAATATATTATAGGTTCTAAATTGTATATACTCTATGCGTGGAGTTTGAGTGGTAGAAATATAGTATCACACAATCAGCTTCTTTGGGGGAAGAGAGAACATCTAAGAGCACCTTCACTGGCTTAGGTTAAGTTTACAATCACAGTCAAATACTCGTAGTTAGATTCACAGCCACACAGTATTCACGTGTTTGTGTCACTCCACCGCCGCGGATTGGGTACACCACATCCCCGGCGAATCGACTTTTAATGTCACTCCATTCAACCTTGTCACCACGTGTTGCAGGAGCCACGAGGCGGCCTCAGAGTCGCGGCACTTTCACTTCACTACAAGACAACAACGCGGCAACGCCCACCAAATCAGGAGGTAAACTTATGCAAGTGTCCGAGTTAGTACTGACGAGTGACTTTAGTGCGGTAGCGGAGCACTGGGGCGTCGGCTGCTGGCGGTGATGTTCTGTTGACGTCTGGCCTGAAACACAATAGTACTTTGTTAATGTAATGCAGCCACCGCGTCCCATGCCACAAGGAAGCCGCTCACTCATGCATAATGTCACACAGAGAGAGAGAGAGAGAGAGAGAGAGAGAGAGAGAGAGAGAGAGAGAGAGAGAGAGAGAGAGAGAGAGAGAATTGTTATCGTACAATTTACGTCATAATCTATATAATCTACTAAACCTGTGCAATAACTATGACTATAATTTGTCCTTCAGTTGCAGCACACACACACTAAGACGCCTTCACTCACTCATTGCCTCGCCTCTACTCTCATACATCAACGTAAACATGACAAGTCAACTCATGTTTCTTGCTGACCGCCCTGCTACTTGTCTGACCCATTGATACACACACACACACACACACACCCATCACCATCACCACCACCACCACCGCCACGTGTGTTATGAAAAGCAATCCATTTATATTAACATGCAAACAAGAAGCGGCACGTCTCGTCTCTTTGCCTGAATTGTCAAGTTCTTCCGTTATCGCTCTTTCCCCTGACCAGAATATACGGTAAACTTAAAGGTCATGGCACAGAATACAGATGTCTCCACCGTGCGAGCGTGTGTGTGTGTGTGTGTGTGTGTTGGTGGGTGGGAAGGTTTACGTAACTTCTTCCCTCCTTCAGTCACTGAGAGTATTGTATATAGTAAATTTAAATGGCCATGAAAGAATAGTGAAGGTTTGAGAGTTCTATTTCCGGTTCTTCTTTAGTCAGTGTGTGTGTGTGTGTGTGTGTGTGTGTGTGTGTGTGTGTGTGTGTCACCGGATCCGGATGTTAAAGTGTTTGTTAGATAAGGCACTAAACTGTAATCCTCGTAGACAACTGAGAATCAATATCTACACTACCACTTTACCAGTTTCCATTCTATTTACCATCACCACCACCACGACTCGGTATCAACATCATTACCAGTTCTCAGTGCACAGCAAGTCACCTCCACCCTCGCCACTCACTTCCCTTCAAAGATCACTTACACGACAACACACAGAAAACGGGCCGTGAAACTCATGTCAAGGTGAACACAGATGCGAAGTTCCTCACACGTTAGAATGAAAGCACTTGGCATGTTAACTAACCTGTCATCGAGTGGCAATAACAGTGTAGAATGGTGATGCTTCAAGGGAACATCACATCACACAGCACGAGGAGGCACCAACCAACCCACCACACACTTGTTGCATCACACCACCACCACCACCACCACAACTAGTCAACTTTCAAAAGATCCCAAACACATCTTCACTATTTTCACTTCCTTCGCACTTCAAAACAACACGGTTCCCCACTCACACACAAGCTAGTGGTGGTAATAACAGCGCACACATCTCCTGGGTAGTTATTGCACAGAAACAAAACAACAAAAAAAGGTGAAACGTCAAGGTATGGCTGACAGCGAGACTCACCTGGCCTGGAGTAGCGCAGCACATCCTCCCCATCCTGCATCCGGCTTCGCACTGAGTCTGAGAGAGCGGCAAGTGGTCGAGCAGCTCTCGCGGTCCAAACCTGAGGAAAGGTTGTCGGCATCGAGATTGCTTTAGTTGCTTCACTATAGCCACCGTCCCCAACAAGTCCCCCATCATCTCTAATTCCCCAAGACTTGTTCCTAAGGTGACGACATTTTGGTTTTCCCTCAATATGATTTACTTTTTTTATTTAAGCATTTCCTAGAATTCCCCTTTTTTTCCCTGCTTCATCTCTCCTATTGCGTTGGGAAAGGTTGGGTTTTCACTTTCTTGCTTACCTGCAGCACACCTTTCAAATGAACCTGCTTCCATAATCTTGTTTCCACGTGAAGAAAGCCTGGGACAATTCTTCAATGATCTCACTGTGTTAATGATTGCTGTGGTGTAAGTAAGAGTGTACAAGGAGAAGACATAATTATTGCTAACTACTACATGGTACTTTGGGTGGTTGGAGGCTTAGGTCTGATGGGTCATGATCTTCATATCACAGAAATAAGCCGGCAGCATTTCGTCTCATTTATTCAATTATTCTTTTACATAGGCTGGAAATAAGCGAGCAAGGCCAATAGTAATGAAACACCGAGGAATTACCAGTGGAAGATTTTGTCAGTGACTCAAGCATGTTCTGAGTGGTGCATAAGTCACACGTCCAAGGACATTGGCTGATGCCTTAATGATTCCACTGAGATGATACGTGCCTTCTGATACACTGTGCTCACACCTTCTGTTGCCTTCAACACCTGTGTTCTGGACATATAGAGCTATAATGTACACGTCACATCACGTCATTATAGCACTCATGTTGGACAGTTAGATTTACTTAATATGCTACATATTGTAAATACACTGATATATATATATATATATATATATATATATATATATATATATATATATATATATATATATATATATATATATATATATATATATATATATATATATATATATATATATATATATATATATATATATATATATATATATTGAAATAAAAGCTTGATATAACAGGCAGACTATCTGTTTGGAGCAATGTTTGATCTAGAGTCCCTGTAACTGAATTGCCACACTTGAAAATGATGATGTTATTCCACGTCTAAGCAATGAGGCAGATGAGTGCTGGTGAGGATGCAGTAAGCTACGAGAATTGCCCAAGCAATAAATTAAGACTGCCCATATTGAGATATAACTGAAAGCTTTAATACTAAACAAAATTACAAAATTAATAACATAAGAGTATCCTTGTTTACTATAATCAATTCTTTCTTTTCATTCTCTAAGCTTAACCTATATAAATGATTCAATATTATTCACATATATCAAGAGTTACTTGGCAGTAGAGTGTGTGTGTGTGTGTGTGTGTGTGTGTGTGTGTGTGTGTGTGTGTGTGTGTGTGTGTGTTTTTCCATGATCAAGCCAAAAGTAAAAGATATCAAACGGAACCAAAGAAATGTTAACAAGTCTGTCAGCCACGCGGCCATCACAGCCCTGACGCCTTCAGCACTGAGTGGTGAAGGAAGTGATAAGAGTATACATGAACAATACTACAAAGCGAACTTCTATTCCCAGTGATAAATAAGCTTCACCCTACAGTACATGTGACACCTCCCTGCTCTCTCAATGCCAACACCGACAGTTGCATAGTTTCCTCACAGGTCTAGGTCCAGACTGACTACTGAAACTACCATAGCTCCATGAAACACATGCTGCCTGGATGAACTGATACAGTAAAATACTGGGATATTTGGTTAAATTAGTTCAAAATAAACATGGTTTTATTGTTAAAGTATGATGCAGGTTACTAAGTTTCACACACTAGTGTCACTATTGTGGGCACAGCCAGTGGCTCCTTCATGAAGGGCCAAAGAACATGATCTAAATGATACATGATTTAAATATCAAACTTAGTCTTTAACAATGTACAGTCTAAGGTATGTTGACCCTATTACATGGGAACAAGTTGAAGGAGTATATGCTGGGTGTCTGGGAGTCGCAATATCACATCACACACCCACTGATCACCTCCATGCACCACAACAAACACAACACCATAAGATCACATTATACATGCCAGCTCTGTGATCCTAGGCAGGAAATCAAATATGCCACATGGACTGGAAGTACAGAAACAGGACCCTAAACATATGCTGAAATTATTGTAAACTATACATGATGAAGCACTCCTTCCAGCCAAGGAAGGAGGAACAAATTCAATATTCAGGCATAATACATACAACATAAACAAAGAAAAAACATATCTATCATTACAACATATATAAATGTTCAGTGCATAAAGCTGCCAAACCTTTGAAACTGAATATGCAATGCAATTCTTGATTGTATGCAAGGGTTCCAAATGAAATTACATTAAATCCACTTTATGAAATGGTATAGTACTTTAAAATTAATAAATGACTAAATATGAACCCTATAGTACTCTTTGGCTACTGGGATTAAGTCAATCATCAATGCAAACTGTTATCTAGGATGAGATTTTCAGTGATCAAGATTACTATCACATTATCACTGCTCAGTCTAAACTTGGGTGATGTTACTCAGGCCATCTTCATGGAATCCTGAAGTTATTTTCTGTGGAATAAAGTATGAAATCTCAATATGTTAATTCCAGCTGAGCATAAACTTATTCAGATCCTTACATTATCAAACAATATTCAAATGTAATTCACCTTCTCTAAATCTTGATTCAGCACTTCATAATTTTTTTTTTTTTGGAAATCCATCACCTTAAATTGCAGTAAAATAGTTTCATTTGCCTCCACAAGCATCTTCATCTTACTTTTTTTTGTTTTGTTTTTTGGTGTCATGCCAATACTAAATGTATCACATTGAAACTGGCAGTAGTTCAGAATGATGTCCATACCATGTGGTGTGCAGGGTTCAGGGCTCACAGCAAGCAAGAGCTACATGAATGACATAAGCATGTTATGTTCACAACTTTTTGGAACTCAACTGCCAAAGGTAACAAAATTTTTAACAGTACAATATGTTAAATCAAAATGTCTCGATCAACAGCCTTGTTGCTTCCCAACTGTGACCTAACGCAATGGTCGCCGGCTGTGTCGGCAGCAACTGACAACCAAGTCTGCTGCTCCGGCTCCAGGGTGACTGTGATCTGAGAGTCAATCTCTCGTCTCTGTTCTCATGCTTACTTGCTGGCTTCTCTTTAGTATGGTTATAAAGGAGCTTGTTAATAAACATTTTTGTTTTTTTTGAAATATGATCTATGCTGTTTATTAAAAACATAACCTGAATACAAATTTAGCATGGCAAAACACTAGTGTGGCAGTGTTCTGCCTTGGAAGAGTCAGTCATAGTTGCTCATGGAAGCCCATCCCTTCCTCCAATTCATGATTTACTGCCCACATTCACACTATGGCACCATTAGGTGGTTATCACACAAGGTCAATACATATATTACTTTCAAGTACTGCAACATATATATACAAATATATGCCTATGTGATACACTCTTCCCTCATTTTGGCTTCTCCAGCTTTCAATCCTTCATGCAACACTTTGTTAAATAGAAACCCCAACAACCCAGAACACTATATGTTTTATGAGAACAAATAATAATGTTTTCCTAAGAAAACCTCTGTTCTTTTAGCGGACATGTTCCTCCTGCTGTCATCTCCTCAACGCTTAGAAGATACAGATATGATTAGTAAGTGAGATCTTTCAGGAATTTCATGCATATGCCTCTCTGCTTTGTAAACTGGATATACAAAAAATATATAATATTAAAGACAAAAAGCAATGGTGTGTGTGTGTGTGTGTGTGTATATGTGTGTGTGTGTATATGTATGTATATATATATATATATATATATATATATATATATATATATATATATATATATATATATATATATATATATATATAAATGCAAATGAAGCTAAAATCCCATATAGCAATTAAAAAATAATGTTGGGTGATATTTTCCACCTTTCAAACCATGATTGTAATCAGCGGGTATTTGGTAGACAGACCTCGCCAATTACTGCTTCCTTTCTCCATTTACAAAATGGTTCAGTGCATTTCATAAGCTATCACAGAAACATTAAGTGTCGTGCAAAAATGTCAGAATGTTTTGGTAAACAGAGAAATAAAAAGATACTAATTAAGAATAAAGCGCTATTTGTCCATTCTCAGTTTGCAGTTTGACTTTTCACAGAATCACTTCAAATAATGGTAAAGTTAGACAAGTCATTTAAAGCATTCCTCTCCACACCACACGGCTCTTCTCTCTAGGAAATACTCGCCACAATTTTCTCTGGGCAGAATTCATTAATTTGAATTATCAATGTTTCAAATGGTCACTTTCCATATCATGATAAGTACTTTACTCAGGCAACACAGGTCAGTGTAACTTGGCTGGTGAAGTCCAGCTCACCACCACCACCATGGCACCACCACCAACACTACCACCATCACCACCACTGCCACCACCACCAATGCATGTTAAGCTCAGCTTGTCAAACACAAGCAAGGTTCTGACTCTATCAAACCATTATACACATCGCTGTGAATTTCTAATTATGGAACTTGGCGGGAGGTTTGATCTTTAACAAAGATTCAACAAGCTAATTACTTTGATTCTTGTACTGCCTTGAAAGGGCCTCATCTTTTTAATTAATTTCTAAAGCACACTTTATTTTATTTTTTCAGATGTCAGATTTGGACTCAAACAGAATTCTTCCCATGGAACACAATTACCTTGCCTGAACTGAAAGGACTCCTCAATTTAATATAGTTTGTTGCTAAAATAGTCTCCCTGCTTTGCAAATTAATCTTACATCTATAAGAAAAACTTTATATTTTATAACTGAACAATTTCAAAACCTGATACCTGGTTTTGCTCAGATGTGTTAGATCTCTTAATCCTTAAGGCTTTATGCAGTAACAAATGTTACTATAAATTACAGCAGAAAACGTTTACAATTTCTGAATGTAATGTCAACAATTACTATGTAACACTGCACAGTAATGAGGTAAAACCTACACTAGCAAGGCAACTGGGCTCATCAACACTTAAAATAATGTGAAAATAAAGTAAATTGAGTAGCACATTCAAGGAAAAAACAAAGGCAAGAGTGATCCGATCTGGCCGGCCTGCCCTGGCCCGGCAGACAGCAGACGGCAGAGACCCGGCAAGTGAGGCTGCTCAAAACTCTTCAGGCAGTCGTGTAAATGCAAAACTGAAAACAAAACTAATAAAAATAGCACATAGCAAGTCTAGTTGTTGTCGGGATGAGCTCTACACTAGCATTCTCCTCTCGTCTAACTACAAATAAATGCAGAAGTGATCACCGTTTCCCTTTGAAATTTTGCTACACCTTTTTTCTTTTCTGTCTATAAAAAAAAATAGGGATATTCAGTAGCATGATAGACAATATCTTTGCAAGGACAGTTGCTGATCATCTCTTTATCTTTGAGACAAACACATTATTTCTTTGAGTTCAAATATGATAAAACGGATTTTATGTAACTTCACTAGTGAACAAAGTATTACTTGACACAATGGTCTGTGGCAAAGCCTTATTATTGCACCCAAGTGTCCAAGTTCTTTTTCAGTGCAAATACTGCAAGACAAATAGCAAACCTTTTGCCATCCTCCACCTCAACACATTATTTTTTATCCATGTTATTGTTCTCCACATCACTTCACACTTCAACTGGTAGATGAACTCAATGTTTTCAACCAAAGCAATGCATGTACGTACACTGTTTGTCTGTTTATGACTCACTTCATTATGACAAATCTGTCTTTAATAGTTGTAACTGAGTATTTCCTAAAATATTACAGCAAACCATTGGAAAACAGTTTGTGCAGCATGAAATAAGACAACAGGCACCTCTGGTGTTCATCCACATCAGCACTAATATGAAAATAGGAAACAATTGAAAATTGCACAAAATCTAATTGAATGGAATTAAGTAGCCAGAAAGCTATTTCCACAGGTTGGTTTTACAAAGCTATAATAAGATTTCACATATCAACAATCAATAAAACATTATATTAGAATTTGGATGGCAATCCAAAATACAGAGTAGTAACAACATAATGTATTCATCTAATGACCAAGGCGACTTAATACTGTAGATAGAAAGTTGTGTCCTGCTCACCTAGCACTGCGCTGCCCTGACTGAGTGGTCCTTCCACCTCCCCCCCCTCATCAAGAAATCATTATGCACAGACTAGAATGGTTACACCCTCTAAGCATTAAAATTTTAAATAAGTTTGTATATCTTTAAGTCCAACATTATCATTCTCAGATGTTCATTTCCACAGGCCAAATTTAAAATTATATTGCATAACAATGGTCTTACTAACAAACTGGGTGTCAACATTGCTTCCTTGCAAACTGTGGAAAATAATGTGTTTGTTACCTACAAAAGTAATGGGCTTATGGAACCTTAACAAAATCTTGAGTCATAAGCTGCTATCATATAGTAGTAAATCATAAAACTAAAATATCTGAAGTCTTAAAACAAAATATATTTTTTTCAATTTTATACATTGGCAGCATAATACAATGTTCACTTTATTTGGAATATTTAATTAAATCACATTCTCTCTACAGGCACAATGCCTGTGAGAATATATATATCACTGCATTTCTGACATAGTATGTATATCAGAAAACTTAACACTTCAGCTTCATACAAGCCTGGCTATAAGTTGAGATCTCCTTCAGGAGCATATGACTCTTAATATTACAATTCCATTTATCATATTCACAGAACCCCAATTGTTTGAGGATTTGGTTGAGTACATGAGAAAGTCAGCTCCTGTCCAAGTAAACCTTGACTACCATCCCGACTACTTGCTCTGCTACTGCCACTGCCACTGCCACTGCCACTGTTGCTGCTGCTGCTGCTGACTGTACTACCTAACTTGGAGCATCTCAGGGAAGCTGCACTGTTGTTTTGAGAGGAGGCTGATGACACGGCTACACTAGTGGTGAGGAAGGGTTGTTGCTGTCCGCCTAGAGCATTCATATGAAGAGGGAGAGAGTGGGAGAGTCCCACATCCAGGTGGCCACCGCCCTTGGCAGACTGCACGCCCCGCTCTCCCTCACACCCCATAATACGGTCATCATACAATGAAAGACGAGGGTTCATGGGCCTTCTGGGAGTCTTCACGCGGTGCTTGGCTTTTCTGAGAGGAGGGGACTCTTCCACCTCTGGAGCAGAATCTGTCACTTTGTTTTCCTTGCCGTTATCATCGTCAGGATTCACGGAAGGATTCGCTTCTTCCTCGACAGCCTTATTTACTGTACCTTTGTGTGACCTGTCTGGGAGAATAAGCGTCGTTGGTCTCTTTAATTTCTCACAGGAATTATCACTATCAACAAAACTTACACTATTCTCACTGGATTTGTTGAGTCCACTATCCTTTGATCCTTGTCTTGACCTAATGATAGGAGCAAATCCATTCTGGAAATGCAACTTTGCAATACCAATCTCAGTTTCTGTAGTATAATTGGGAAGTGTAGAGTGTTGGGAGTTAAGTGCATGATTCGGGGAGATCACAGTGTGGGGGCCTCCATTTGTTAGAAGCACCTCAGTTTGGAGGGGAAGGTGGGATGTTACTGCTACTGATTGTGTTGCTGGCAGGGGTGTTGGTGGCTCAGACAGGCTGCTACTGGTGGGGGTAATGAGGATTTCCTGGCGCTCTTCGTCCTCCCCGTTGTGATGGCGCCGGCGAGGAATGAGGGACTTCAGCCAGTCCTCCCAGGCACTCCGCCACCGCCGCCTGGAGCTCCCCTTCGAAGCCTTACGGTTATCATGGTTCTCCTCCTGCAGGGCTGTGTTCTGTCGCTTGGGCTGATTGTCAATTGAGTGGACCTCGTTTTGTAAATACGGTATGGGTGGGACCAGGGTCGGGGGAGGCAGTGTTGGACGAGGCTGTGACACCACATTGGCAGTGTTGGAGTGTCCGTTTAACAAGGGCATCAGTTGCTCATTGGTAAGTCCATGGGACTCTATAGCATGCTGCACATCTATCAGATTAGCAGCATTTATAGTATTTATAGAATTGATATCATTGGACTTCAAGGGATCTATAAGGATATTGCCTGAGACACTGATTTCTTGAGGGATTTCTCGGATCAAGTTGCGCTCCATGCAGGGATTGCGTCCCTGGTGTGGCTGAATGGAGGGGATGGGGGGCTGCAGTGTGCCAATCAGCTGGTTCTTTGCTGGAAATTAAAAAGAAAAGTTAGACACAAATTTATATTCAGAAATTTGATCCTAAAACAGAGTATTCAATGCATGACATATTTTCTTTGTATCATCTAAATGATAAATGGATCTGTCAACTTTGAATGTGTGCCTTACATTAAGGTGTACAAAGGATAATTAGGAAACACAATGGGAGAATTATTGTGACCACAGCAACCACAGATAATATGGATTCATATCCTGACTATAAGAGGAATAGCTGGTGTTCAAAGGCTAGTTTGGTTGGACTAAGATATTTCAATGTTACAGAAGCAATGACAACAATTTTCACAGTCCATATCCCAGCTGCCACGATGCTATACATATTGTAAACACATGTACCTCAGCAACATTTCCATTACAGAGTGAGAGAGAGAGAGAGAGAGAGAGAGAGAGAGAGAGAGAGAGAGAGAGAGAGAGAGCAATCTAACATGGCTCATCATCATTTGCTATTTTTGTAATTATTGAAACTTTACTGAGGCAAGATTTACATAAAAGAATATACTTCATGTAGTTAATCATTAGTGAGTAAACTTTTTGAAGTACAAAAGACAAAACTGCTTAGCATATCAATTAGTTCCATCATTCTATAACGTAGAGGGTGGATTATTGAGTGCTCAGTGTCATAAAATGTACCTTTCTTACCCAAGAAGACATCCACAGGAGGCTCTGAGGGGGAGCCAGTGATGGTGGTCTCCACAGTGGCCTCAGACACGCTGGACTCCTTCTCCCGCGGTGTGATGGCGTTGCTGATGATCTTGCCGCCGTTGATCATCTCCCCAGACCGCTGACTCATTGGGAGGTTCATCAAGGGGTTCATGGTGGGACTCACACCGCTGATGCCCAGGCTTGCTGCGAGGAAAATAAACCAATACACACGGCTCAAATTAAATAAGAACACAAGAAAATAAGAGAAGCTACAGAAAGCCATCAGGCCTACACGTGGCCATCCCTGTGATAGTCTAACACCTTTTGTTGAGACTCCTATATTTGTAAAGCATCAGGAAACTAATGGGTGGAATAAGGCCTGACTGAACCCTTCCCATGCTACTTACTGCTGCTGCCACTGCCACTTGCCAGTAAAAAAATCACTAAAATATTTCCTTACCAGTGGAGTGCCAAACATCATAATCTCACATTCATATTAACATTCACACAAAAAAATAAAAATAAACAAGAAATTTACACTCATTCACACCACACTCTCAGCTTCTTGCCTCCTGACAGAGAAGAGACAGTACTACTCCTACCTTCACCTTACAGGGATCAGCTCCACAACTTGGGACTAATTCACAAAGAGAAAACAATCATTCTGACGGATTCAATAACACAGATTATTCAAACATTCTGATAACACAATAACATATTTGTCAGTCCCCTTCCAATAATCTTGGCACCTACATTTATATCTGTCCCAGAGTGCAGGCAGCTCCGACAGTCGTCCCTCCACACACATGGCAGAGAGCCTTGCCTCAGCATCGTAATCCCAGCAGTCATCTATAGTTTCCTTCAGTAAGCGTATTGCCGGGTTGGTGTCTTTCCACACTGAGGGGAACAAGGGTCGGGCTTTGTTCCGCACCACCAAGACCTGAACTTGCTCAAAAGTCGGGTGGAGACCTGTCATGAACAAGATGTGTTAGTTGGTATTCTGTGGTATGGTTGGTGTTTTAATGTATATGTTGGTGTTAGCATTTTCCTTTTGATCCGTTATTGGAAAACTGTAGAAAATACCAAAAAGATTCTAAACAATACACCTGAAACCAACAATTCTTGGATTACTTACTGGTACACCTTTGCTTTATTCCTAATCATTGAGACACTTTTACTTGTTCTACAGCAATTCCCATTCTTCAAACTAGACACAATGCAAAACTATTACAGTATTCATAATTTTCCCCTTTCTTGCATATGCTTGTACAAATTCAACACACTGCTTCTTGTAGCATAAATTTTGTATCACAGTAAAAGAGTTTTATGCAAATCTGATGAGAAAAGGGATTTTACCATGAGTGTCAAAACCAATCCTTACAAAGAGCAGTAAATCATACAGAAACGCGCAAGAAAACCCACCAATTTCTGCCTGGAAGGGGAGCATGTAGGGCGGAGTCTGAAGGCCTTGATAGAGGTCATGACATCGGGCAGCACACTCCCACAACACCAGGCCCAGTGCGTAGATGTCTATCTGCTTCAAGGCTGCCTCACAGTCTCTCAGGTTCACTGCTCCTTCAAGCACTTCAGGAGCCATGTATCTTAATGTTCCAACCTGAGAAGAAAGCAGAGATAAGGGATTTTACAAACACAGGGACGCCCTAAAACAACACCACGACTGTTAAGATCTTAATCAATTGTGGTGGTGGAGCCTCCTCTTCACCACCACTGCCACCACCACCACCACCACCACATCATGCTTGTTGAAAGAGTGACAGACAAGAGAGAGAGAGAGAGAGAGAGAGAGAGAGAACAAAAAAAAGCCCACAGAGATACATGTCTCTGTATATAATACAAAATTTAAACCAACCTCCAACACAATATGAAAATAACTCAAAGAAAATAACAATAATGGATATTCAAATGATATTCCTCTCCAATGAACATGCAGCGCAGCGAGGCAAGCAGAGCAGCATCTGGGCAACTCACGTCAGTAAGTGATGACGTCTCTGCATGCTGCTCCTCTCCATTGACATAATACTTGGAGCCTTGAGTGTGGATAGCAAAGCCCAAGTCTGACACAACGCAGGACATGTTCTCCGTGAGCAGCAGATTACGAGTGTTGAAATCTCTGTGGCAGATGCACGGCTTGAGGATGTCTGGAGGGAGGTTTGTTATTAGTGGAAGTTCAGGATACGCATTTGAGATGTAATATTTTCCTCACCCATTAACTTGTTGGGTTCAATAGTTATAGCAATTCTTTTTTTTTGTAAGAACAATTCTGATATCTTCATTAATTCAAGACACAAAAATGGCACTTTTCTCACCCACTGAGATACTGAATCTAATATCTAATAGACACAATATAAGAACAGTTGGAATATATAACACATCTAAATAAAAAACTAAACTGCATCAATTCCTTAAGATAATACAAAAAAATAAAATTGGAGGAAGCCTTACCCTTACCTCCCTTTCTGATTTCTGAATGGAGGTGTGCAAGGCCCCGTGTGGCACTCAATGCAATATTGCAGAAGGTGGACCAGGTGAGGGTGTTTTCAGAGAGATAGGTGCTGAGGCGACCTTTTGGGCAGTAAGAGAGCACCAGCCCATAATAAATATTGCCATCTTGTCCTACACGCTCACCACTTCCTGAAATAAAACAATAACTTCTGTAATGAATTTGTGAGAGAGAGAGAGAGATATGAGGCTAGGTTAGGTTTAAAAAAAAGAAGACTAGGAAAAGAGGTTTGGTTAGACTGAGAATGAAAAGAAGAACAGATGATGGGGTTGAGAAAACTGATTATGTAAATATACTTCTATTCAATCAACACAGACTTGGGTGTCATAAAGTGTTGCAATGTCTGTATGAGTGTGTGATGCCCTGTGTGGAGATTGCCAGCCAAACACATAGATAATAATAAATAGATACCAGTGTTTCCTCTTCTATCTAAAAACTATACAATATCTTATAAAATTCAAACTGATATCACTCACCTGTTTTACCAATACTTACTTACACTCTTCTTATCATAAACTACAGCAATGCATGAGGAGATCTAATAGTGATTTTTGATGCTGTGAATTATTATACATTGTTAATTATTACACATTGCTGTGACAGAATCAATCATATGACCAACACAAACTGAACCCAAATCTGCTTCCTGGCACCATCAACTCACCAAGGTAAGACAGAAGATTGGAATGTTCCATGAGAGGAAGGGAATATATATATTTCTCATTAACATATGAAGACTTATGATGCTGCGGGAACATTTTCACAGCCACCTCCTCCTCGTCCACTATGGCTCGGTATGCTGTGCCAAACCGACCTTGACCTGAGGGGAAAAAAGATCCTGTTATCTTCATGTGGGCAATACAACATTACTATA
The DNA here is from genome assembly GCA_020233015.1 of Callinectes sapidus. Lineage (NCBI taxonomy): Eukaryota > Metazoa > Arthropoda > Malacostraca > Decapoda > Portunidae > Callinectes > Callinectes sapidus. The sequence goes on along the minus strand of CM035186.1, from coordinate 1,804,805 downwards.
GTTTCCTTCACTTTCTATGACTTAAAGTGTTTGAAAGGACTACCAAGGCATTTCTAAACATAAGACATAAAACTAGAATAATCTTTCTTGCTACAATGCCAATACATCTACAGTTTCTTCACTTTTCTATGACCTGCAGTGTTTTGAGAAACAATTATCAAAACAATTTAAACAAACTTGAAGGAAACCATTCTTTTCAATCCAGTTCCACTTTTTTTCTTTACCTTCCCAGGAGTTGAACATTCATAAGAAGTATACATTCCATTGTTTCAACACTTATCATTATTTAAAAAGAGAAAAATCATGACACATTCACAAACTAAACTTGAACCAATTTCCTTTATCACATTAATAATTTTTTACAGGAGGGAAGAAATAACGACAGATCCATCAATACAGCTGACACACATTACCTATAGTCTCCAGAATCTTGACAGAATCCAGATCAATACAGGGTGATGCTGGGTGTTCCTCGGGTGGCGGGACCAGAGGAGGGGGACTGGATTTTCTCCAATGCCGCCACAAAGCCACCACAGAACATATTACCAATAACACAAAGGCCACTATAAGTAATGCCCACAGCCATAGGTAAGACTTATCCACTGGCTCTTCACTCTCATCCCCTGAAACAGCAAAGTTATGTCAAAGTTAGCTCAGGTAGGTCCAGGAAGCATAAAGAATTAAACAAATGAGAGAGAGAGAGAGAGAGAGAGAGAGAGAGAGAGAGAGAGAGAGAGAGAGAGAGAGAGAGAGAGAGAGAGAGAGAGAGAGAGAGAGAGAGAGAGAGAACAAGAAAAA
>CM035186.1:1769199-1794644 GCA_020233015.1 Callinectes sapidus | reverse complement strand
ACCTGCTGTTTCTAAGCATTTCCATACGAAGCAACGTTCTTCTTAACCCAAACGCCGCCACCACCATCACTGATTACTGAGTACGTACTGTCCCACGCCTCTGCCTGCATCACCACCACCACCACCACTCCTGCTGCCTTCCCCTACAACGGTACGCTGTATGCTAACACCTATAAGTTTTCCCACGTGTCACCGCAAAGCTCACCACCACTGGCCACCCGTCACCACTTCACCACTACGCCGTCATCCTCACTACTCCCCAGCCGTCACCACTTCGCCGTCATCCTCACTACTCCCCAGTCGTCATCACTACGCCGTCATCCTCACTACTCCCCAGCCGTCACCACTACGCCGTCATCCTCACTACTCCCCAGCCGTCACCACTACGCCGTCATCCTCACTACTCCCCAGCCGTCACCACTACGCCGTCATCCTCACTACCCGCCAGCCGTCATCACTACGCCGTCATCCTCACTACTCCCCAGCCGTCACCACTACGCCGTCATCCTCACTACTCCCCAGCCGTCACCACTACTCCCCAGCCGTCACCACTACGCCGTCATCCTCACTACTCCCCAGCCGTCACCACTACGCCGTCATCCTCACTACTCCCCAGCCGTCATCACTACGCCGTCATCCTCACTACTCCCCAGCCGTCACCACTACGCCGTCATCCTCACTACTCCCCAGCCGTCACCACTACGCCGTCATCCTCACTACTCCCCAGCCGTCACCACTACGCCGTCATCCTCACTACTCCCCAGCCGTCACCACTACGCCGTCATCCTCACTACTCCCCAGCCGTCATCACTACGCCGTCATCCTCACTACTCCCCAGCCGTCACCACTACGCCGTCATCCTCACTACTCCCCAGCCGTCACCACTACGCCGTCATCCTCACTACTCCCCAGCCGTCACCACTACGCCGTCATCCTCACTACTCCCCAGCCGTCACCACTACGCCGTCATCCTCACTACTCCCCAGCCGTCATCACTACGCTTTCATCATCACCATTGTATTCCCATCACATCTTCATCATCTTATATACTTTTTTGTGGTGCATCACTACATCTGCTTCTGTATTTAATTATATCATTGTTGTTGTTTTTCATTATTATTTCATTTCTAATTAGTCATGTTTCTGGCTGGCTTTTTTTTTTTTCTCTCTCTCTCTCTCTATCTATCTATCGTAACATTATTTTTGTCTACGAGAACAACAAAGAATAGGTAATAGACGAGATACCAAGAAGAAAGCATTATCTAGAAAACGAACGAACGAACGAACACACACACACACACACACACATTGCATCGGTCTCCAATCAGCCCTACCCTGCGGTCAATAGCTTCACCCAAAGTGCATTGAGCTCACACACACACACACACACACACACACACACACACACACACACACACACACACACACACACACACACACACACTGTATACCGTCACACATGCAAGCACACCTTACAAGCACACTAAGATTCACATCCAAACACCACCTCCATCTTACACCTGTGCTTGTAATCTTTTGTGTGTGTGTGTGTGTGTGTGTTTGTCCTACTTACCTCACAGCCTTGGTGAATCTTGGCCAGCGTGGGTCTGTTTCCGTCAATTGTTTCAAGGTTTTCCTTTCACAACGAGGCACCTTTGAGCTGCAGAGTCTTGTGTCTCAATTTTGTTCACTATTCACCACCGTCACTGCACTAAACATCATACATCACGTGTTTCTTTGGTCGCGGCGAGTCACAGTGAGGGTCAACCTCGCGCCACCGGGGCTTCGCACTGACTGGCGGGTTGGCGGCTGTCTGCTGCTCATTCCTTGCCCGCGCCGCCAACCTCTCACCTCTTTCCTTCCTCTCGCCTATATTTCTCCCTCATTCACAACAGGTGGATATGTCGCACACATGTAACCTGGTCAATGCACGCCCTGACCACTATGCCACTGTGAGTATTGAGTGTTTAGCACGATAAGTCACTGAAGATGTCACTCAAACTGGACTCGCGGTAAACAGGTGCCCGGCGTCCGAAACTCGCGCCGTCCAGCCTTCGGGTTTGTCCACAGCCAGTCAACCACACCCTCACTTGAATTACCGGGTGCTGCACCTTCCCAGAAACATACGCACGTCGACACACACCCGCGATATAGCAAGCAGAGGCGGGAGAAAATTTAACCACACCTACGGCGCTGCGAGATTAAGGTTATTGTGGCGGGAACGCGTTGAAGTTTAAATGTCTTGTGGCAAGTGAGCGCCGGCGGGCGGTGTCGGACGCGACAACCATCAGCCCTGAGCCCTGGTGATGCCATACAGAGGTCACCGCACTAATACTCCTCCATGTTGGGTATGCACAGTGCACGTAATGATGGACATTTGTCATGCGATTAAATAAATTCTATTAACAAAGTTTTCATTTGTCCTTCCAACAATTTTCTAGTGATATAACTTTCATTAGACACTAATAAAATAAAAGCACCAATGAAACACTAGAAAAAAAAAAAAAACATTACTAGTATCCCCATACCACCTTGAAAATCATAACCTCCACTACATCTTCAGTGCAAATAAGGCACACTTACATTTCCTGTTTAAAGCATCATAATCTAATATTGAGTTGGGTTGGTAGTACTAATAATAATAATGATTGCCAGCATTATTATTATTTTATCATACATAAGTTTTTTGACTGATGATTTAATCTTTGTATGAGCCTGACACCTGTGGGTCTTTTATATTTTGTTACTCTTGCTGGCAGCCTTCTTACATAATAAACAGATAAATAAACAAATAAAATAAATAAATGAATAAAATATTGTATACATATACACCACTAGTAGGTATTTTTATACTAAGGCACCCATGTGACTTGATCTTCTGTTACTTGATCCTCATAAACACCAAACACTAGATCAATGGATTGAAATAAAACAGCCCACACAATTTCTTAAACTATAATTTCTATCTACTGGGTTACATAAAACTTCCACACTATTTCTTGACAAGCATACATTAAATTTAAAGCTTACAAGGTTATAAATAAAGCTACACATTTAAGTAGCCCTAAGACTGGTAACATACATCCTACATAACAAAACACAGGTGGAGTTACAGCAGAGGGTGGAAGGGAAGAGACAGGTGATCAGGAATGGGAAGGAGGGACAGGAAGAATCTGCAGCACTCGTTAATGAATGTGACGGAGGCGAAATACAAGAGGTCTCACCAGAAAATGTGTAGGGGGAATCGAGGGAGCAAAAAACAGAAAGGCGAGATTATCGTAAAGTAACAATTAACACTTACGACGAAAGCAGGGTCACCCTCACAACAAAAAGAGGCTCCCGTCTTCCAAACAAATGGTGGTGCACGGCACTGTGGGGTCTTGAACAAAAGGACTTGGCATGAACAAAACAAATGCACGATAAATACCTTCCATCACTGCCCAGTGGTGCATTAGTCTGTCCTATTTGCACTTTTGCTATGCAACTGCACACTCAACGACCTCTTAAAAAAGTAGTAATGATAATAAATAATATAAGACTGAATGGTCCACATTTACAGGTTTTCTTGTCCCAAGCACCCCATACATCAGATGGAGTATTAAGGAGACGACACACGACCATACAATACTGTGAGTATAAAAAGCTTAGGCTAGTCCATTATTCCTACAGACAGACAGAAAAGCATCTATAAAAGCGCCACCAGCTTCACTGTGGCCCCACATGAGCCACACTCCATAGTGGACTGACCTCTTTTCAGTGTTGACTACTGGTGGGAGCAGCAGAGGGGATGAGCGCCTAAGCAGTCAGTCGGCTGCACAAATCACTCTCAATAAAAACTGCCCATTCTTTTATTCTTTTCCTTTTTGGCACTTTGAGATTTACAGAGCTGGTGCTTGTTATGTTCCCAAAGCTCTGGTTTCAATAACACGACAGTATTTTCCTTTCGGACACACTGCCTTTTCTCCATTCACTTTGTCCGACTCTGCATTTCTGGTTACGAGTAGCACTTTAATCTCTGACCGCTGGCTGGTAACTAACACTAACACGCCAGGCCACAAGCAGGGTCACGCTGGGCAAGGAGGGTGTAGGGAGTCCAAGAGGCCGCAGGGTCAGTACCACTACAAAAGTAAGGAACATGCCACCGCCAGCTTTTAACAAGGTCCCCAGTGCAATGGGTATTGTCAGTCACAAAGATATCATGAAATGCACATCACTTGAGGGGGACAGGAAGCTTGGGGGAGGTATGGAAGATAGGGGAGGGAAGAATGGGTGTGTTCGAGTAACTAAATAAATATGGTACGTGGCAGTTTCACGCGAGGAACCATCCAGTGAGGTGACACTCGCACTTAAATGCTACGACACCCACAGCAACAAACATGTTTCACCCTCACTGCGACTCCAGGTACACACTTGTCTCTATATTGCACTAACGCCTCAGTAGCGTTGTCTCTGAAAGCGCCGCATGACTTCAAGTGGCTTCCATACAAATCAACAACATATGAATTACAAACCAATAACACAAACAGAAAAATGTCACCTTATCCTTTACTTTGCTATAGAATAAGGTTTTCCTTGTTACAAAATACACATTTCAATTCCATCAAGATACAAGGATACAAGGTCCTCCAATGCTTCAGACAATATATACAGTATGTACTCTATTGCAATTTGCACCTTTATGGAAGGAACTGGAGATCATGGCCTTCCAGTGGCGGCCTCCAGTCTGACAGCCAGCCACCCTCACTTCCTTGGTTAAGGACTAAGGAAGGAAGGCAGCTGTCTACAACAAGTCTTACTCAGCCTTCACCTGACTGCTGCTGCTGCTGCTGCTCTCTACTGACAGATGCTACAATGACCACGATGAAGATCAATACAAAATTAGAAGCACAATGACCACCATCAGCTCCTTTAGGTCAAGACCTTCTAGTAAAAGACAAAGGCCACCTCCAACATTCTCTACCTGTCTAATCCTTCTCTCTTCATCTAATTCAATGCCAAGTTGGCACATTACACATCTGTCAACGTAGGTATTGTCTGCCATGAAGTGTTAGCAAGGCAGCAGTGGCAGCAGCAGCCACAGCAGAAAAGCTAACAAAGAGCTGAAGAACACATTCCCTGCGAGGACTCGTGTTTAGAAGTGGCAAAACAAAGAGAAGGTGGGAAAAAATTAAGACAGAACACCTAATCACACATCATAAAAATATGCATCATGGGAAAAAATAAAAATAAAGAAAATAATAAAGAACAAATTAAATGATAATGAATTGATGAGTATGTCTTCCAAACATTGCTACACACACATCACATTTCACTCTGCACTAATTGATCACACAAGAGAGAGAGAGAGAGAGAGAGAGAGAGAGAGAGAGAGAGAGGGAGAGAGAGAGAGAGAGAGAGAGAGAATGTTCAAGAAATTTTAGTCACACTATACAAAAATGGGTAGCTTAAGAATTAGACATGGTAAAAAAATCCTATGAGCTCACTAACTACATCACACTGTATTGCCATTCGCCTCTTACGACAACGCGGCCTTCACGGCGAGTCCTGGGGGTGGTGTGGCCAACTCTGTGTCCGGCCTTTGTGAGCACGAGCACACACACCCTCACCGGGCAACAGGCACTCAGAGGTCACACTGATGGATACATTTAGAGGTCATTCATAAAATATGCGGTGCGTTGAAAAAATAATTAGCCTTTTTCCAATTGCACAATCAAAAAGCCCCCTTCTCCCAGAGGCCTTAATTTGCCACTAAAATTGTTTGCATATTAAAATAAAGATAGAATAAATAGCATAAATTTAATAGAATCATTTAAACAGTGTGGAGTTTGCCACTATTCTAAAAATCTGAAAAATTAGCTGAGGAAGACATGGCAATGGTTGCCCCGCCCTCAACTGTCTAGCATCTGTACATCTGCAGACTTTGAAAATTGAACATGAATTAAGACAGGCAGCTAATTTAGGCCTTAAATAAAAATAAAAATACCCATTAGAATAAAATAATAAAACTCTGGGGCAGTTTTAAAAAGAAGCAGGATACTCTTCCATTATAATACACAATAAAAATTTTGGGAAACTTTGTGATCCTAGGAATAACCTTCACATTACAGCAGCACATCTACCAATGGTGAAAGACTAATAGCATCACACCACCACTCAAATTTAGCACGTCTGTTGACACCTTACTGCCCAAGCTTGTGAAGTGGCCACAAGACCAGGGAGAAAGCAGGTGCCTTGGTGTGCAGCTTGCCGATGGTAGTGACACAAGAAGACCCAACACTTACACACACAGGGATATTTCTGATTATACAGCTTCCAACAACGTCTGGGAAAGTTGCACTATTCCACCGACACACTGCCTCTCAAAGGAACATGGAGTTGCCATAGTCTTCCCCATAGTTGAGTGAAGACCCCTCTCAGAAACACACTGGTATGGTGTGGCCTCAACGAGGAACAAAGCTGATCAGATGTGCGGTGGTTACTATGGCAGCAGCTGTCAACACTGAAAACTCATCAACATGCCTGTGATACTCATACTGACTGCTGGAGACCATTCTAAAATTTAGATTCTTGCATAATTTTTTCAAGATTAATTTTTCTCTTCAGTGTAAACTCTCTAAGCCAACCTATTTTCATCACCATCCAGATAAATGATTCCACTCTGACTCTGCCATGCCATAATTTTTAAGACTAATGAAATCATACATTTTTAGAAAAATAAATCATTTAAAACCTGGCCTTTCCCTAAGGTGCTCTCTTCCTTTTCCATGTCCATAAAAATTTATAAAAAGCAACTAGATATTTGTACAATTATTACTCCTAACTTTATAATTCTTCATGAACAGCATGCCTCTCAATGTGGAATGCCTTCATGTGAACATTGTAGTTACTCTTCTGAGTGAAATCCTTGCGGCAGATGGTGCATTCGTAGGGCGTCTCCCCCGTGTGGATTCGGACGTGGTTGTCCAGGTTGTATTTCCTAAAGAAAGCCTTCCCACAAAACACGCACTTGTGCTGCTTTTCACCCGAATGCTCTCGCACGTGTAGCTGCAGGTTGTTTTTGTGGATGAAGGACTTACCACACTCATTGCAGGTGAAGGGTCGGATGTTCTTGTGGCTGCGGATGTGTGCGTCCAGATCCTTCTGCCGGTGGAAGCTGCGCTCACACAGCCTGCATTTGTGGGGGCGGTCCCGAACGCCCATGTGGACCCACTTGTGGGCCTCTAAGTTACACTTGACGGCAAAGCTCCTGTTGCAGATGTTGCACTGGAAGGGCTTGACGCCAGTGTGGGTGCGGAGGTGCAGGACCAGCGACGACTTCTTGAATACCTTGCGGCAGACGGGACAGGTGGCGTTGTTCTCTGTCTTGCCGTCGGGCGTCTGGTGGTGAGGGTCGTGCTTGTGCCGAATGTGTTTGGTGAGGCTGGACTGGTGCACGAAGCACTCACCGCAGTGTTGGCACTTCTTGGGCCAGCGCTCGTGGGTCTCTCTGTGCCAGGCGAGCTTCTTGGAGGAGGGGAACACCTCGTTGCAGGTGGAGCACATGTAGTCTCTCCGCACTTTGGCCTTGCCCTTGTTCTTGGAGTGTGCCTTGAGGCGGTGTTTGTTGAGGCACACTATGTTTTTGTATGTCTTGTGGCACACATCGCAGTCCACCTCCTGCCCGTCCATGTGGGTCACCAGGTGCCGCTTGAGTGCCTGCCGGGTGGTGAAGGCACTCTTGCAGGAAGCACAGCTGTAGGGACGCTCTCCTGTGTGAGTGCGCATGTGCACCTCCAATTCGGACTTCCGCTGGAACCTGCGGCCGCACTCCTTGCACTCAAAAAGCACCAGGCCCATGTGGAACAGCTGGTGCTGCGACCACGAGTAGCGGTTTGGATACGTACGGTTGCATATGAGGCACTTGAGGTCGTCCACGGTGTGAGTCTTCATGTGCTTTATCTTGGCGTGTCGCTTCTTGAACACCATGTGGCACACCTGGCAGATCACCCTCGACTTGAAGACAGCCTTGCGGTGCTCAAACAGCATCTCTGCCGAGGGAAAGCACAGAGTGCACTCAGGACACTTGTACTCTCCATTTGAAGCAAAGGATTCCAGCATGGAGCGAGTCTCCTCCTGGAGAGCGGTCATTTCTTCCTTGCACTTGAGGACGACCAGAGCCGCTGCCTCCTCCACGGCGTCTCGGTTGACGTCCTCCTGCAGAGACTTGGCCTCCGTGGCACTACGGATCGCACCGGACTTCTCCATGGCCTCGGCACAAGGGGAGTGCTGCCCAGCATGTAGCAACTTCTCCTTCAGGCTTTTGAACATCTTGTTGCAAACAATACACTTCCAGTGGTCCAGGTCCAAAGGACTGCGGTTGGCCACCCCAGAGTCTGAGTCGCTGTCCCCATAGCAGTCAGACTCATATTCGAGCTCGTAGTCTTCGTCCTCCTTAACAGACTTCTGGATGGACGGCCCCTGCAGTCCAGAGGTGGATGGGACTGGAGAAGGCTGCCGGGTGAAGCCACTGTTGATGCTGCTGCTACCACTGCTGCTGCTGTTGCTACTGCTGCTGCTGCTGCTGCAGCTGCTTTCCAACAATGTGATCTATCGAAAGAAAGACACAGTTAGGGCACTCACACTAGCTATGCTATATCTCGCATCTTTCTTTTTGTGGTCTGCTTATAATGAATGATATGTCTCCTTCATTCCTTCCTTTCAATCCTAAGTAATAAAGAATACAGAGGAACAGAGTGGCTCACCTTGTTATCCAGCTTTGAGTCCTCTATCATGCCAGAGAATGACATCTTGCTGGTGGTTGCTGTAGCCATGGCTGTGGCAGATGAAGTCAGAGTGGTGGCTGCCTCACTGTAGGGCACAGGGAACAACTGGCTAATGACCATACCCTCAGCCGGCATGACGGTGCAGCACTGGTCAGAGGTGATGTGCATGGTGGTCTCCGAGGTGAGCTCCACCACTCCACTTCCTGAGCTGCCCTCCCCCAGGCTGGGCAGTGTTCCTGAGTCTGTACGCTCCATCTGTGTGTGACCCACATCACCAAGTGGTCATTTCTCCTGCTAGCAAGGCACACTTGGTCCCCAAAACAACATATACTATGACTGTATGACCTCAAAACTACACCCAACATTTTGTAAACAATTCAGTAACACCCTTAGTGATGCTTCTGTTGCTTCCAAAGTCCACTTAGTTAACCTTGATTGGGTTTCCTGATAAAAAAACCACTGCTATATCTGAGGAATGGATTACTATGAGCCTAATTCCAGAGCACCAATTGTTGTGGGGATGATAACTGATTTAGCCATGCACTTATCAATCCCAATCATTAATGTCACTATATTTGTTGCTTTCCTAATCTTTCTTTTCATTCTGGAGTAAGTCACTACGGCAGGCAAGAAACAGGGAGGATGAGAAAGGTATAACATGATTTACCATTATATAATACCTTTGGAAATCATGAGAAGGTGAAATCTATTTATCAGCATAATGCAGCCCTATATTTTGCCAATTCTCAATCAAAAGCATATGGCCCAATTTCTTTCCTGCAAATTTCAAAGAATTTGCTGCACAAACACTACACAATGACCATGTTATGAAAAATCCCTGTAATAAAAAATAAATAACTATTGGTTCTCTTTATTACTGCTCTTTATTATTGTATTTACTGCCAAAAAAGAAAACATGTATAAACTTCCTTTTCTTCTGAATTACTAAGAAGAGAGAGAGAGAGAGAGAGAGAGAGAGAGAGAGAGAGAGAGAGAGAGAGAGAGAGAGAGAGAGAGCCTCACCTGTACAGTTGAGTCCATGGGAGAGATCATGGCTGGAGCAAGGGAGTGGTACGCAGAGGAGTCCATGGCAGGGTAGGTTCGGGGGGACAGGTTGGCTGGCCCTGGCTCCCCAGCAAACATGCAGCTCCGGTCATAGAACATCAGCTGTACATTAAAGAACAATCACACTCTTGTTTTTATGTATTACAAAAAATATACCAATTAATTTTCTTTCTTTTTACAAAAATGAAAGTAAGAAAAAAGTTTTTTGTGGTGTCAGTAATATAACATAAAAGTAATAAGAATCATAATGCAGGAGGAATGAAGCACAGTGCAATATCCTCACCTCTGAGAGTTCCTCGTGAGGAGTGGCACGCTCGCTGTCACTGTCAGCCAGGGTCTCTGATGCCTTGAGTGACATCACCTCCTCACCCTGCTGGCCACCCATCTCTCGTTCAAACATGTGGTCATCAGGGAAGATGGTGCCCCCAGTCAAGCTGTCCACCACCAGGCTGGGGTCATCCACCAGCTCCTCCTCCTCCTCGTCAATCTCCTCCTGTATCAAGATCTCCTCCTTGCTGCTGATGGAGTGACTACTGCCCAGGTCTAGAGTGCTCTGCTGGTGCTGGTGGTGAGTGGGGTGTGTCTCATACCCTACACTACTTCCCGTGGCCATGTGATCCACACTTGAGCTCATCTGGCTAGAAGAACCACTCACCTCATACTTGTACTTCACCTCATGCTTCTTGCCCTGAGTGCTGTCCTTGTGTTGTGACTCAAATGCCACAGATGCCGCCATCTGGCCCACACTGGGGTTCGGCTGACTCTGTGCACCAGACACTTCATATTTACACTTGACATCCTGCTTCTCCTTGTCCTGAGTGTTGTCCCTGTAAGAGGTTGCCGATAGCTGTGACAAAGGATCCCCAACACCTGAGGCATAGGAGTGGCCCAGCCGTCGCTGCAGTACCTTTTGGTCGCTGGTGTCTGAAGAACTTGCACTTGGCATGACTGTGGCAGTGGAGACAGAAGGACCTCCAGAGAAGACTTCCTCAACAGCCCCAAGCACCTGCTCCTCCACATACACCATTTCCTGTAGACCTGCTGCTCCTAGCAAACTGTTGAGGGTGCGCTCTGCTGCCAAGAAACTCATGGGTTGTTCCTCCCCCTCTCCTGCCTGATCCCTCTTTGCAGGATGGCTAAAAGCTGATGTGGTTATAGGAGTTGTTGCAACCTGACTTAACTCACTCTGAGTTCCAGCAATGCTGTTACTTGGCAAAATTTCTGATTCAGCTGCATCACTCCGCTTGTCTGACCTCCCGTGACAGACCTCCTCCCCCATCTCATGCCCACCATTCACCAGAAAATGTTGTCTGGTACTGCCTCTCTCGCAGCCTTCAATACTGTGGGCCGCAATGATGGAGGGTCCTGGGGCGGCTGAGGCCTGGCTGCAGTGGTTCCGCTCGGTGAAGACCACATCCATGCCCCCATCGGTGCGGTAGGTGGTCACACCACTGTCGTGGGTAATGAAGTTTCCATTCAGGCTGGATTCCACAGTGACACTGCTGCCTGGGGAGGAAACACTGCTGGATCTGCCAACTGATCCAACATGGCTTCCTCCAGAGGGAGGTGTGGCTGAGAGTGGGTCAGAGGCCAGGGGGTCCTCCTCCTCACAGTACTGATCATCTTCATCCATTGCTATGTCTTCCTGGCAGAAATCTTGACCCACAGTTACCACCTCCTCATCCTCCATCTTGGCAGGAAGGTAGAGGGTCTTCTTGGCACTGTCACTTGTGGAGGGCTGGCCACCATCAGGAGCACGGCCCTTTTTGGCCTCGTTCATCAACAGGGCTCGGACCAGCTCCTGGTTGATGATGTCCTTGAGCTTCTCCCTCTGGCCCACCAGCTCCCGGGGCAGGGAGATACTGATGTTCTTGCCAATATTTATGGTGGCTCGATGAGATGGCGGCTCTCCCTCAACCTTCATTCGCACGGGGTTACTGCCATCCACTGGCTGAGAAATGCTGACTCCTGATGGCTTCTGCCACACGGCATCTGTGGTTGGTGTGTGGGCCTCATTTTGTACTGGGGCAGCTGGCCCCTCAAACATGCATAGGGGCCCGTCAGACTGCACAGGTCGAGGTGGCCTACAGGTCACACCATTGTAGATGCCACTGGGCAATGTAGCCATAGGAGGGGTAGCAGGAGGGGGTTGCTTCACCTGCATTGGGGCTGGGGGAGCTGTGCTAGGGGGCTGTACCAACAGAGTCTGGTTAGAAGGGGGGGCAGTTGCAGCCAGCACAAGACCTCCTGAGCTTGGGATAATGTAGCTCACCCCACTACTCCCCAGCTGAAGATTATTGGATATCACACTGCCTGCTGGAAACATGTTGTTCCCTATGAGGAGGTAGTTCCCTGCAGGAGCTGGAGTGTTGGGTTGAACTGGGTTGGGGGTCAAGGGCATGGTATTTCTAGGTGGCTGGATCAAGGGCCCAATGGAGCTCAACCTGACAGGCTGTGAGGCTGCTGGCTGTGGAGCTGGGGCAACCTGGGGTGTGGGAGCCATGGTGGCTGTTACAGGTGCCTGATGGGATTGGCTGCCAGTGAGCAGCAGCTGTGGCTGGCTTGTGGGTGGCCGCAAGGAGAGAGGAGCCACAGTGGCCAGGGGAGTTGGTGGGATGGCTATCTTCCGGGGACGGCCCAGCCCTGATCTCCGGGTGGCCAGCTCGGGCAGTGGTCGGCCATGGGTGACGGCCCGGATGATTTCCTCCTTGGTGTGAAGGGACAGGTGCTGGGTGAGGTTGGCCTGATTGGTGCCACACACCAGGCACATGGCCGACACACTCACCCCAGACCCACCACCACCCTCTTCCCCTGTCATTGTGCCTGAAAAACAAAGAATCTTGATTTACAAAATCCCAGTTGCTCCTCCTACTCCACTTACTACTATAATAGTATTACTACTACTACCACTACAATGTAACACTAGTGAACACCCTCAGCATCACTAAGATAACCTTCAAGATGCTTGTGAGTTTAGTCAGTCCTAATGAATAGCCTCACAACTGGCTTAATTATGCAACACCACGGCCTTGTTGCCACCACACTTACCACCTCGGTGCTACAGGGTGGGCAGACCCTCAGCATACACCAAACAAGAAGCCTCACTCACACACTCAAGGCATATCAAGTGTGAGCACCCACCTACAAAAAAAAGAACATACCAAAGACAATAAAAGCTCAACAAATCTGCTACATTATCACAGCCAATATTTGATGCCAGGGTGGATGTGTGTGTGGTGCCCCCGTGGCCCTCACCATGGGAGACCATAAACACGGGAAGAGTCACAACTTGGTGCCAAAAAACGCGAGGGCTCACAGCCTTCCTTTGTGTTCAGCCATTTGCAAGCAACAAGTGCACCGTGAAATATATGGCCCAGGAGAAGGTGTGCGCTGGTGTGTGTTCCCCCACCCTATGCCCTGAGCTCCTTGCCACAATTCCAGGGTGCACAGGGCCGCCTAGCTGCAGTATTTGTCACTTAAATGCCACAGACCAGCTTCAAGTCAGTTGCCAGAGGTCACCATGTTGAGGAACCAAGACACAATCAATACACCTTTAACTTGTACCTTTTCCTCACACTTCCTTTGCCTTGTACGCCCTCACACTACCCACACGGGCACCACACTAGAACCTTAAGCTGCCGGAGGGACCTGGGACCCCTACAAGTGACCCAACTGAGCGAACATTGCTGCCCAGACCATGGTATTGACACCACCAGCGCACACCTGATTACTCTCCTAAGCTTTTTGCCTCATCTCGGGCCCTACAACCCCGCGAGCCTTCAACTAGAGAGCAGGGGGAAGCCTCACCTAGGGCGCCGCGGCCTGGGTGACGGTAGGGCGGCTAGAAAATGGCCATGGCAGGGGTGGAGAGGAGGACAGGACCGCCACACCACCTTTGTCACTTCCCTTAAGATGGCGGGCGCTTTGACCACCAACACCACCAGCTGAGAGAAACATCATCGTCATCAGCAGCTCTTTGGGGTCGTGTTGAGGGAGGTCATGGAGCCGTCATCATCAGAAGCAGTATCTGGCACCATCACAGTCATCATCAGCATCTGGAGTCGTAATGATGGGATGAGTGGGTGATTACAGGAACATCGCTGTCATCGTCAGTATCTCGAGTCGTGTTGAGGGGTCATCCTTGCTATATATATCAGTATTGAGGAGATATTATGGAAGAGGTCACTGCAAGGGTCATCAAGTGTAGAGTCATAGGGAGGTCATCATAACCCTGATCACTGGATATCCTCAGGGTAGTCATAATTAAAATCGCATCATTATCATCATCATCATTATCATTATCAGGCTGAGTAATGGGTAACTGCATTTTTTTTTTACAAAGTCAATAGGAAAATCTAAGAACACATCAATAAATAATGGTAACAGGCAAAATTGCTCTGATATAATTGAAAGCACAATTTGCAAGCAGCAAGCGTATCCAGGCTTATAGCTACTTACAACTTAAACATTAAAGGTCTTTTGGGTTATTTTCTTAGTCTGGAGAGCAAACTTCTTCTCTGTGTGTGAATGCAGGCCACATTGTTATCATTGTGTTGACAGCATATGTACGCCTATGATATGTGTTGCATTGATCTAAGTGCGGCCCAGTATTTTGTATAGCTTTGTCCTTTCACTGCGACTTTGCAAAGGCCACAGAGATGACAAGCCGAGCTTTTTTCTTGTTGATTATGCAGTTATTTTTATCTATCAGTCATAGAAACCGTAGAAATATATTTTTAGAATCCGTGTAGCCTCAACTAAAGTCATTTGAATGTAATGGAGGTGCGGCACAGAGGCGAATGTCTGCTCCGCCACCTCAGCTGAACAATAAATGCTGTCACACAATTACCTTCTCCGTCACTTGCTACAGCTACTATTATAATTTTTCAATACTTTCATCACTTCAAGATTCTGTGTTTAGTCGTACAGGCATTTCATTTAATAATAGCAACTTCAATTGGAAGTGTATGAATTCTTTCCGTGCATCAAGAAATCAAATTAGGATATAAACATACTAATGTTTTCAGCAAATTATGAAAATTGCTGAATATTCCATCAGCCATAGGACACCTGATAGTTTTATGATACATTTTGTAGATATCGTATATCTTTTGGTGTTTATTAATAAATGAAAATAGTAAAGAAGAGAAAGAAACAATGCAGTAAAAAGGCTTCATTGACCGCATAAACAATAGAATCAGCTGATGAATGTTCCACTGTTAGTTCATCCACTGAGCTTTATTCATGCCAGCATATACAAATAATTCACTCAAAACTTAAAATGTACATGATAAGCCTACGTTGCCATGGCATGATATAATTCCCGAGGAAAGAAAACTAAAGCATAGAGTAGCAACACTCTCTAATTACTGATGTCATCCGGCTGCCATATTGGAACACCCATACTTTATTAATTACAGCTCTGTACCACTTTCATCTTTGCCTCACCATTGTCACTGTGTGTATATATCATAGCACAATTTCAAGGTATATCATCCAGCCCTTTGAATACACAAAGATCCTTGATACATACCAAGGATTTATAATATCCTTGGTACATACTGTGCGTGGAAAAAGAGTAGCCCTACACTGTACTATGTAAATTGCACAAATACTAATGACATCAAAGAGTATCTTTTGCTACCTTCTATCACTATTTTCATGCTACCTGCATACCTCTCCTCTTGCGGCCTCGCCAAATAAAACTTTCTTCCTTTCACCCCTATTCTGTCCAGTTCTTTAGTGCAAGAGTTAATGAGTACTCCCACTCATTCATTCTTTTTCTCTACTTTCAATTTGACCAATTTCTTATTTTTGCCTTTATATAGAATAAATTTCAACAAACCAGATATATTTTTGTTCATTTTTTCCCAAGGTGCCATTTTCTTCCAATTTTGTCACTTTTGCCATTCTTACCTTGCCATATTTTACCTGAATTCATGTGTGTCTGTGCTTTCTGTAGGGCTCACAGAGCTCCTAGTGAATGATCTTTGTGGCATACTAATACTAAAAATAACAATAATAATAATCCAATTTTTTGTGATGTGTGTACAGCATAACCTTGATGGTTCTTGCAGCTCTTTTATATTATGTTTCTGGAGTGTGTACAGTCAATATCAAGAGAACAAGGTTAGTGAAAACAATGGTACTACCCTCAAAGTGCATGCATTTATTTATTACATGACCATCACGCCCACACAATGCACATGGGGAGGAAAAATACACTGAGCTACTAGTGAAAAAAGAAAAAAGAAAAAAGAAAATAGCAACATTATATATACATAATGCAAATATATATATATAGATACTGTCTCCACTCTCTTACTACAAAAGATGTATATATATATATATTACTTCATGAACAGAGCTCCCTGTGAAGAATTGACTAGCAAAATATGGACACTCTCACTGCCACAGCCAAAAACAGCATAGCATACAGGGTGGAGGAACAGTAGTCTTGCCTGGGAGGTGCAGCCCTTCATGCACTGCCTTGCCCTCAAGCACCCAGCTGACAAGATATTAGGTGGCACTGAGGCTGTATTTCTAATATATAAGATTGCTTGTGGTGTATTGGGCAGATTTACTTGGGACATAATACTCAGTAATCCCAAGGTAGTACAAAAAGAAATATAATACATGCATTTTGAGACAGTTATGCCAGGGAATTCAATTGCAGATTCATTAACTTGGATGAAAGGGTCAAAAGGCTAGATATTGGCAGATTTACTGGGGATACAACACACTGGGTATCTAAAGCTTTCAATGTGAGTATTAGACACATTTATAGTGCATATAGTTGTGACCTGAGATGGTTTCTTATTCTGCTGTAATGACCATTGGTGAGAGGGAGATGCAGGCAAGGAAATTCAGTCTTTAGTACTGTCACTTAATCATGTTTAAAGTAAAGGTCTTTCTCGGAGAAATATCAATAGATGGAATACAGCAAAGGGAAATAATAAAGATATTTCTGCTTCTGTCTTAATTGTTTTTCCTACTGTCTTCCTGCTCATTTTTCCCATTTTTGTCCACTATGATGATGATGATGATGTTAATAATCTACAATTTCACCTCACCTCTTCAGACACTATCTTTCCTCCACCTCTTGTTTTGTTTACTCAAATGTAACACAAATCTACATCAATAACATCAATGTGTCTTCTACAATGATACAATTATACAGCACACTACAAACAATTGTGGCATACAATATAAATACACCAGAGGCTGCCTAGTCATAAAATTATAATGGATAAGTTTTAAATTGATTTTACACCTGATATATAAAGCCCTGAATTTTCACATAAGTACAATATTAGTGGAATGGCTGACAGTGTTTACTTCTTAAGATTTATAATGTGTGATGACAAGTGTGGTTGTCTAATGCATCACACAGGAGTGGTGATTGAAGCTGGAGGGAAGGTGGTGTGGCAGACAACGCTACTGATCTTAGGATGGGGATCTGTGCCAAAAAGTGTCCACATGCTTTTATGAAGCCACAAAGATGGTCACCACACCACAACAGAGAAGAAACTGTAGCAACACCTCTCTCTCTTTCTCTCTCTCTCACATGTATAAGTTGTATCATAACATGCAAATTCTTTAAAAAAAAGTTACACAAGTAAGGGACACAAGCAAAAATGGCTGGCTGGTCTGTCCATCTATCATTTTTCTTTTTGAATTATTTTAGATCACAGTGTTTTTCGTTTTCTGTTCAAAATGAGCACACAAGCTGCCTGCACACAGCACACTCTAGAGAGACACAAGTTGCCTTTCCAAGTGTCTGAGAAGCAAACACACAACTCATGGCATCAGTGAGGTGAGCAAATTAACAAAGAATGATGAGGCTGGATCCACATCCTCAGCACTTGTGGCTGCATCTTCACCAAGGACAGATGTGTTCCCTTCAAAGTCATGAGGTGATTTTGAAATGTCCTATTCTACCTCTTTCATTATGACCTGCCATCATTACCAGTAAATGAATAGTAAACAAAAGCCTTCTGTGGGTTAAACATATATAGCATACTAATGAAAATTAAATTAAGGCACACAGTAAGCATATTTAAGTCTCAGGAACTGAAAACCTCTACAAATTTGCTGATACACAAAAGAGAACACGTTTGGCGTCCTCATGTCTTACAAATGAACCAGCCTAAGGCGTTCCTACATACAATTTGTACAACAGGACACCGGGAAATCAAGAAATAATTCTGCACAAAAGGCAAGAATATAACAATAATATTCAAGGTTGGGGAGAAAGACTTTCATCACAGCGTAATAAGGAAATAGATCCATGTAAAGCTGCTCATAGACATACACACACACACACACACACACACACACACACACACACCAAGCAGCTTATCTAATAATAATATAATGACATAAATACAATACTTTGGGAAAGCAGTACTGGCAGCAAGAGTACAAAAGCTACACTGCCACACACAAAACAGTAATCTGCTGTTTTCCTATTTAACAAGACCAGCAGCCAGTCTTGCTGATGCTTCATTCTTGGTAGACTTAAACTACATCCCTGGAGCTCTTCCACACTTAAAATAATGATTCAAAATTCAACATACACACATCCATACATATAATTAGCATAAAATATATCAAATCCACTATCTACTGGAGTACATAGTAAACCCTCAGTATATCAACCATCATTATACCAAATTCACATTTATCGAACATAACATGGCCTACCAACCATCTATCGGGTCTATTGAACAAAGACCAATAAACAAGCTGGAACATTTGCTCAGTGGCAGCAGCAGTGGGGGAAGGGAAGGGGAGTGTGGGGTAGTGGTAGTGGTGGTGGTGGTGGTGTATGTACTGCTAAATAAATTTTCCATAAGACTTGTTTTGTTTCTAACACAATAAAACATACTGTATAATTTACATTCAATGAGTTACCAAAATGGATATCATTTGAGGTTTATTTTTATATATTGAACTTCCTTCTCATATACCAAATGAAATCTGGTGTGATATACTGAGGCTTTACTGAAATATCAACATCAAAGAGAGGTATAGTGTTCAAGTAAAGAATATTTATCTTGGTAACAATTCTATAGTCTTACAAAGCTATTAAATTAATATATAAAAGTTTTACACTACTGCATTGACTCATAAACTTATAGTGTGACCTAATAAGCACAACAACCCACCATGAGGCTCATCCCTGCACATGGGTGGCTAGCCCTGGTCCCTCTCCTGGGCAGTTTTTGGCACAGACACAGTGAAGACTAGTTAAGGATAGACATTGCTTGAGTTGACATGTCTACATAACCAGTGTCCATGCATTCTCTACTGTACTGAACCACCATGCTTCCCTACTGATCAAATGACAAGTATTTTAGAAAATGCACTTAGACTAAGATATTCTAGCCAATCAAAATGCCTTTCAACAACTAGGTAGAATGGAATGATCTCTCAATCATGAAAGTTATTCCATTGTACATTTCAATTCATTAGATGACTGGTGATGCTTTGTGTTGATAGACCAAACCATGTTGACTTGGGTTTGATGTTCACTTAATTACTGTTATGAACAAGTCTTAACTATACAGTACTGTCACACACTTGATTTCTGGAGTTTAAACCAATATTTCACAGGTGCGTTCTTCAATGCATTAATGCATAAATTAGGTGTGAATGGATGAGCCTCACAGGTAGTGGTTGTTTTAGCTTCACTCACACTGCTACAGAATACATATTATACAAATAACTTTTAGCTATCTACTCCAATGCTTATATTAATATAGAACTGCCATAATGCTTTGCACATAATGCCATCTGATTTGTGTACTTCACATTACTGTACCAACAGAAGATAGCTTACAAACTATACATCTAAATTGTCTCTCACAAGACCTAGGAACACCTACAATGATTCAAACTGTTAGGCTAAGACAATAAAGGCTTGAAGCAAGAGAGCACAACATCTTATGACACGAACATGGAGAACCTGCTTTCACAAATGTGGTCCCTTAAGGCACTACCATGCAACTGTGTTTGTCTGATAGTGAATGCTTCTTAGAAAGTGATGGTGCTTTTGCTGTGACAAAGTTGTCCAATCACTGAAGACTGGATACTAAAACAAAACCATTTTCACATATCTGAGAAATGAAGCAACACAGTCACTTGGCAAAAACAGATGCATGGTGAGGCCCTTCTTTACACACCAACATCCTCTCTGAACATGGAAGCCACAGAGCTAAACAGGGGACAGTTACTGCTCCCATCATATGACACAAGTGAGAAGACCCATTTCTTTATCCTCTTCTTGACCTTTCAAGAAGAATTCAGGAAATACAAATAGAATTATTTTTTGGCATTTCTTAGCTGGACAATGTACATCCCTGACAAACCAAACACTGCCATGCTCTACTTGCATCCTGCACACATTATCAAAAATATTTGTGCTTCACATTTTCTGGTGTACACAAGTGACTGACCATACCTGCTACTTGCTTCACTTATGCTACCTACACCATATATGAAAGTATTATTTAATCTTAGTGAAAAAATGTTGAAAAATACAAATATCATCCAATTATTTCAATTCTTCAATTGCAAAGATTACCAAAGAAAATGCACATAAAAAAAACAACTATTCAGTCTTAGCCATTCCTGTTCAGCCCCGGACACGAAACACTTTTTCGCCACTCAATAATTGTTCTCTTATAGATATATAATGAAGGCAACAGACCTCAAACCATCAGAGAGAAAGACAAGCTTACATACTCTCAACACAAGGACTTCACAGCCACAGCCAGTGACCATTAAGACAGAGCCAGCTTAAGGGAAAGAGCTGTATCACCACTCCAACTCTCAACCCTCAATCCTCAACTCAGTCCTCCCTTTCAACACACACTAGCTTGCCTGCTTTAGGAACAGTCAATCAGCTATCTATGTCACTTCCTTGCAGGGATGAAGATCAGTGCTTGTGATAATAGAAGTCATAATCAAAAGATGATGTTGCTTTCATATAGTTATATAAAATAATGAAAACTATACCAGTACTTCAATTTTGCTGTATTGCTAATAATGCCTTGCAAACCTAAGACTTTAAAGCTCACTGGGGGAAAAAGAGGGCACCGGGAAGCGTCAATGAATGGCACTGGAGAACACAAAGTTACTCAGTGTCCTTTTCCTAATGTTACTGAAAAAAAGGTGCTTCATATGGCCAAGGATCTCCCTATCCTACCATGCTTTTGGCTACAGCACACTACCAACTGCTTATCATGGAAAGATAAGGTCAGTATGAATAAAGAAGAAAAAAAGGGGTAAATAATTAGAAGTACCTTGCATATGATTCACACAGATTGAAAATACAGTGTAAATGCAAGAAATATGGAGTTGTAGCCAACTTACTGTAAAATTTGTTATATTAGGAGTATTACATGAAATGAGAGCTGCATTCCACCTAGAAGCAGTGTTTCTTGCAAATTTTACCACTCCTCCTGCTCCTCACATCTGCTTGTAAATGAAAGTAAAGCTTCAAGAAGATACACATACACACACACACACGCACACACCATACTACCAAGTCCAACTCTTTACCTATGTCTGATTGACAAAGCCGATGGAACACAGACAGACAGACTCACTCCTTCTTCTTGGACTCCCCATCGCTGCCTTCCCCTTTGGTTGGGGCTGGACCCTTCAGGATGCTGGATACGGCCCTGATGATGGTGGAGAAGTACTTCTTGATGATGCCTTGGTGTTTCAGGCCAGGAAGCAACACCAGGAACACCACTGAAAGACACAGTAATCATGTACTAACCAGTATATGAAAATCAACAAAAATATTTTACTGAAAGACACAGGGAGTAATTTTGTGTAATCTGGAATCACAAATCAGCAAAACTATCACATATTAGACTACAAAATATAAAGAGTCTAGCATTTATATTTCAGGAATGTTTCAAGGTCCAATAACTAAGCAATACATGTAAATTAATCACATCACAGTTTCTCAGTCTCTGGAATATTCATCAAATGTCTGCCCTGATCCCTCTCATCCCTGCAATAACCATGATACAGATAGCCACACTCACTAACCACTGCAATGCTCTGGTCTACACACACACAACTCACCAATGAGATACGTGAGGAAGAGATTGTTGATGTTGCTTCCAATCCATGCAAAGAACAGAAGGCTGCCCGTCACCACCACAAAGTACTGTCAATGAGAAGAAAACACACACAATGACCGGAGGAGCACATTAAGACACAAACACCCGCATATCACAGTTCACTCAACACACTCTGTTCTGACACCAGCTTGCTGAACACACTCACAGTTCTTGGCTTTGACTCCTTCATGGAGGTGAGTGTCTGTGACATGGAGGAGGCCAGACAGAATAGGGAGGCAATGGAGGTGATGATCTGTTCATATTTTCGTTCATGAGCTCCAGTCCAGTAGTGCGCACCCACCACCCACGGCACCACCTGCAGACAACACCGCTGGTAATGCACTGATAATAAAATTATAGTAATGCTGTTTCTATAGCAGTCACATCATGCATTTACAAGAGCAGAAGACTGACCTGGGGAACCAAGTAGTCGCACAAGGTAACAATGATGCCAAGGATGGAGAGCAGCGTGAGCATTGACGGTTCCACGTACCAAATGATCCTGAAATACGGCAAGCAAAGAGTGGCATTACCTGTCACTGCAGCAACACCCACATCTACCCATACATATAAAGAAAGAAATGTCCACACCCTCCTATGACTTAATGATCAACAAACAACACAAGTAACATCTCACAGGAAGAGGAAGGTGACAGCAGAGACAGAGATGGCCGGGAAGAAGTGCTTCTCCCAAATGAGCACTGAGTGGAGGGCACACAGCACCTCCCGCCAGCCCTCCAGCTCCCGTCGCAGGGTCTTCACTCGCCGCTCCTGGGGGTTGGGTTAGGCTGGGTTAATGTTCTCAACTCATGCTGTGGTGGAAGTTTTCAAGCTTAAAATACAACCTTTCCAGGTTATCATACTCAATCTGGGGTCATCTTGATTAGAGGTTGTTTTGGTTATTGAAATCCAAGGCTGTTTTGGCAAAAGGCTGTTTTAACTAGATACCAGTTAGGGTAAAGAATCTGTTTCTAAAATATGGCATCTCATCCACTTTTCATGAATGTCAAGATTTGGCAGAATATTTCACCATCCAAGTCTTTAAGTTTAGTTGGAAATAGAGAAGGAAAAAAGAAAAAAAAGGATTTATTTGTTAACCTGTAACAGTACCAGTTACAAAAGTGTAGCAATGGATATGGGAACCTGCTGAGAGTGGCTGGTTTTTGTACACCCATAAATACACTTATTTCATGCCCCTCCCGCCCCTTATTCCCAACCCCCGATTCACCACAGGCCCAAAAGCTTGTTGGAGGGACTTAGGTGGACTGAGGGGGGGGGGGGGTGTAGGCGCATTTAATAATAATCAACACCAATGGTTCATCCACGACGGAAAACAAAATCTACCACGAAAAAAAAAAAGGTCCAAAGTTGAGATAGACAATAACAAACATTTACGGTATGTTCCATTGTTTGCTTGTTAGGGAGAGGCAGCAGTGGAATGAATAAGGGAATACTACTGCTAAAGTTACCAATAATTTAAATGGCGTTTCATCTCCCATCTCATAACTTCACCTCTCATTACACTACTCAATCTTCACCCTTTCCAGTCCTTGTTTTCCAGCATCACTGTCTGAGATATAACCCTCACACCTCAATACTACTTGTCTCCCTATTGGTGCGAAGAATTAATCCTGTGGGGCTGAGAAATAAAGGTATATAAGAAACGTTACCTGGCTGGGATTGGCCTCCATCGTGTTTGTTTACAACTGATACTGAGAACTGAGACTGACATGCGCTGCTGCCAACTCCTGCTGCTGCTGCTGCTGCTGCTGCCCCCTACCCCCTGCCCCCTCACTCACCAACCGTCATAGAGAACAGCAGACGTTACAGAGAGAGAGAGAGAGAGAGAGAGAGAGAGAGAGAGAGAGAGAGAGAGAGAGAGAGAGAGAGAGAGAGAGAGAAGAAACAAATTATATAGTTTAGCGAAATATTTGCTTTTAACCTTGCTCCTCTGTAATATCTTGCTCGCTCTCCTCTCTGTTCTGAGTTTTATTCATATAATGGTATAACAATGCAAGAATAACTCAATAAAAGAAATTACACACACACACACACACACACACACACACACACACACTATAGAAAACCCTGGCAGAGTTGGCAACAATGGCTCAGACAACCCATGCGCATCTCTCCACATTATTCATGACACAATGGCTTGGATGAAGAAGTATGGCATCCGTATAGTTGAGGCGAACACTGGGCATCAAAGCACGCTCCTTCACTGACAAAATAAGCCCAGTTTTGTTTGTTTGAATTCATTTAAGGAAGTACAGAGGTGATAGGAGAGTGCGTGCCTTGGCGAGAGCAGAGGAGAGAAGTTCTTTTCCTGAGCGGTTTCACATTCCTTACAAGGGAAGGCCTGAAACGTGATCAGATGGGCTTCAAACTGCTTAGTTGCGTCACTGGCAGAACTTAGCTGACAGAGAGAGAGAGAGAGAGAGAGAGAGAGAGAGAGAGAGAGAGAGAGAGAGAGAGAGAGAGAGAGAGAGAGAGAGAGAGAGAGAGCATTCATTACACAGCATTCTGAGATACTATGCACTGGATCTTCTGCTTTCAAAACGCTTTCTGTAGTTCAAGTTACGTGAGCTGTTAAGGATGTTTTATAGTTCTGAAGGCAGATTAACAAGATTTCTACTTCATTAACACGACAGTCTTGAAAACTCGACTAATCATATCAAGCCTTTGAAAATGATAATGGAAAGAGAGCAAAGAATTACCAATACATATGAGAGAGAGAGAGAGAGAGAGAGAGAGAGAGATATGCTGATGCTGCCATTGGAACGGTGATAGGACCACCACCATGGGCGTCCACAGAAAAAAAAAGTGCATGAGAGCATTAATATGGAGATGGCTGTGGAGGATGTGACGTGTGCAAGGCAGTGGCGTAGCTATGGTGGAGCATGGGTCCTTTAAATTCCAATGGGGGGAGGGGTAAATGCCTCCCTTGCCCCTGCCTCCTGCAGAAGCCCACTGACTCAGGTGCGAGTAGTAAATAAATGAGAAATAAATACTGTTACGAACCCATGTATGGGGGGGGTAGCCGTGGCCGTGGGTATGTGTGTATGTATGTGCGTGGTGGGCGTGAGAGTAGAAAAAGAAGCAACGGGTCTGGGACGGGAAGGAGAGAGAGAGGCCGGAGGAGCGACACAAGGGAGAAGGGGGGCTTTTGACGATTCAGCAAATAGTTTCTGCCGCCGCCCGGCGACAGGCAGTGAGGGGAGAGAGCAGAGAGAAGAAAGTTGGGGCCCAGTGAGGAGGACAGAGGGAAGAGCTGCCTGGTTTCCCCTCGTTCCTGGACAAATATATTCTGACTGCCATGTAATAGTGCCTGTGCGTTGGCAGTGTGTGCGCCTGGACTGTGTGTGCCTAGTTGACATCGTGGAAGCCTGCTGGGAGGCCGTGAATGAGGTGTGAGGTGTGAGGAGGCCCGAGCTGCCGCCTTGCTGTGTGTCGTCTTGCTGAGCGCGCCTTT
>CM035186.1:1701699-1764199 GCA_020233015.1 Callinectes sapidus | reverse complement strand
CTTTGAATAAAAAACTGTTTTCTTGAACGTTTTGCTCTCTTACCACGATTGTTTTCTGAGCCCATATAGACAATAAAATGGGTTCTCACTTATCAAGAGTGTTTGTTCTGTTGGTAATGTAGAAATATTATTATTATATGTAAAAACTCCCTTAAAAACTCGTATCATTTTAACTATTACTTTTTTTAATGTATATCAGATGTGCGGCTTAGGACATTAATAATAATTTCACCATCAATATTGAGAGTTCCTGCGGGCTTTGCTCAGTGTGTACAGTAGTTGGAATGTATAATGTGTATACTCGTAATGCAGATGAATACATATTATGTGGAGCACAACAATTGAGCCTCCGCTAAAGAAGACCCACTCACGCCGTGACTCACGAGCTGTGGTAATCCTGCACCGGGTTTGTGTGTCATCGTGTTGTCGCGGCGAAATAACTCAGTCAATTATAATCATAGTCTCTCTCTCTCTCTCTCTCTCTCTCTCTCTCTCTCTCTCTCTCTCTCTCACACGCACACACACCTCGGGTCATAGGACTGTGTGGCAACCATTTTGTACTGTTCAATATCGTAGTACACACGGAACCACACTTCTATATTGTATTATAGTCTGACATATGATATGGATGTATGGTCTTACTGTGTGGAATATAAAAACGTAAACCATAAACAATAAGGGAGGCTATAATTAACATGACAGTCCCTATTATACAACATATGCATATTTATCATCATCCCTATCTATACATTTATCTAATCTTTTTAAAATTCCCTATTGACTCGCCACTTATAATCTCCGAACTGAGTCCATTCCACTCAACTACCACTCTGTTTAAGAACCCTTCCTGTATATCTGCTTAATTTAGCTTTATCAAACTTGAGTTCGTTAATTCTACTGTGACAAGGAATTTCTACATCCTTTATAGGAGAAACCTTGAGAACCCGGCTAAAAATTTATGTGGTCTTTGAAAATAGTCGTGGTGAGAGAGTAACACGGCTTTAGCTAGACCGTAAAAACTGTTACACAGATGTATATCAAACACGCACTTTTCGGGATTAAGTTTATGAGGTGATAATGTACATATACGTACATCTCCCTGCACCGCACGACCCGTGTTTGTACTGTAGTAAATAGTAGTAGAGGTAGTGGTAGTGGTAGTGGTAGAAGAGAGGGATGTTTTTGTAGTGGCTTCATTTTCTCTCTTTCTAATTCGCTGATCTTGTGTCTCTTTCCCTCAGAAAGCGAGCCTCCAGCGTGGTGGTGATGGGTGGTTCAATCTTCAGCGACAGGAGCTACCAACTTGAATCTGATCGCGTCTTTTACCACGAGAAGTTCGAGTCTCCCTCTCATGTAAGGACAGTCACCCTTTATAGCCCGAGTGAAGAGTACAGTCGGCTCCTTTGTTCGGTTCTCTATTTGATGAAATAGTTCTTCTCGCTATATTTCTATCAAAGCTGACATATTTTTATCATTTTCATGACAACTTTGCCTAGAACTGATTCTGGTCTCTGTTCTAAGCGTCCTCCCCCCCCCCCCCTTTCTCTCTCTCTCTCTCTCTCTCTCTCTCTCTCTCTCTCTCTCTCTCTCTCTCTCTCTCTCTCTCACACACATTTTTAGGCGATGAAGGTACAGTACATTATTTCAGAACGGTTTTTATTCGCAGGGAGATGACATCGCTCTCATACGTTTGTCGGAGGAGATAGACTTCGCCCAGAACCCCGACCTGAAGCCCATCTGCTTGGAGAGGACGCATGACATCCCCTATAGCGGTGTGGCTGTGGCTATTGGCTGGGGCAAGGTGACTGGTGAGTGAAAAGTATCTCTTATTTACTTTTTTCCTATCTCCTACTATCCAATCTTAGTTTTCCAGTTCACTATGTCTACCACTATGTTTTATGTGTAGTATTTCTGCTCCTTGCTTTCTTTAGACCAGGAGACAATGCCGAACACACTGCAGGAGGTGGCCCTGGACGTGATCTCGACTGAGGAGTGCGCGTCACTGATGAAGTCACTGCCCACTGACACCAGAAAGATTATGTGCGCTATGACTCCCAATAAGGACACCTGTCAGGTATGTGTCACGCCTCAGGGACATTTACGGCTATATTCTGAAGCATTTATCGCACAACATGCTTATCTACTTATCTTTTTATGTATTTATTACTTATTCGTTGGGATAATACTCATCGATAGATCTTTAAAGCTCCTTGATTAACATTAACAACATGAATCTATTCTTGAGTTTCTTTCTCTTTTAATATCTGTATTCTTTTTTAATCTAACTTCAACAATCTTGAACTCATTATTTCCTGTCTTATTCTGCTTACTGACCACTCAAGCCAAGTAAACGTTGAGTATGCCTTTATGTTGGTGTTTGCAGGGTGACAGCGGGGGTCCCTTGGTGGCTCAGATGTCAAACGGCCGCTGGGCACTGGTTGGTATCACCAGCTATGGTCTCGGCTGCGCCCTTCCAAACCATCCCGGAGTGTATGTAAACGTGGCCCATTACCTCCCCTGGATCAAGAAGAAAATCGGGGACTGCACGTGTTGATATATGGAGCTACTCGGGTTATAACTACCAAGGTTTTTTTTTTACTATTTTTTCATCTGACGCTTTCAGTGGACCCTTTAAAGATTTGTTGTCCTTGATCAGAGCTCTTCTATATTCCTGAACGCTTTGCTCCTTTATCACGGCTACTTACAAAGGTTATTCATATGATTAGCTGGGTTCTCATGAGTATTCTTCCTAATGATGGCGTAAAAATCTTGCTACTTTAATCACAATATAAAAAACCATCCCTGAAAATCGGTATAACTTCAACTGGAGCCTTTTGAAAGGGGTCAAGATGGTGTAGTGAAGTGTTTCAAAATACACAGCTAAGACTCTTAGAAACCATTAATTTCCATCTTTTCCGCCATCGCTTACTCCCCTTCTCTTCTCCTTACTCCCTTGGTCTATCTTTCCATGGACTCCCTTCGCCCCATAGCTATCTCTGTGCTGTTCGTAATATAGGTTGATATGTATAAGAAAATAATATACGTACGGAGTTTTAATATCGCTTGGAAAGACCTCACCACCATCCATCAGCAGACGTGGCAGTGGCAGGCCAGCAGATGAAGAGGAACTGCACTCACACACGATATGGTTTACTATACACTGTATGCTTCTGTGATGAGTTGGGTTGAAGTGTTCCCTGGTTCACGAAGCTTGGCTAACAAACCATTACAAATCACTCAGGACTATAATAAACTATCGTTCGAGATCACGTGTTTGGCTAATACTCCCACTACATCGTCACCACCACTCACTATCTGCTTGTGTGTTCATGTGGTAGCAATACTCGCTTCCTTTTTCAACATGAGTTTCAGATATCGTGTTGTATCGTAAGAGTCGCCAAAATGTTCCGAAATCCAACTTACTCGAGGGAAGAGAAGGAAAGACAACAGAAAAATGAACAATAACAGGGAAACATGGGGAGCGCTGTTGCATGAAGGCTTATTTGCATTAACTGAGCCTGTGGTCTGAAAAACCAGGATTCTTGTTTGTTTTTATCTGAAAAGTATTAGTGAAGCACAGGGTGATGAACTAATAAAAGTCTTTCATTTAATTATGTTTGGATGGTTAGAGTGTCAGTGTATAAGTCTGCAGGAAGGAAGTGTCTTTGACCCCTTCAGTAGCTTATCATTTGTCAATTTTATACAGCTTCTGAAGCTCATGTGGGATTTAGAATAGTGCAGACTTTGGCCATTTATCTTCTGACCAACAAACACCCTTCCTAATGCCAATAAAGCCCTCTAAGCATACCCAAAAGTCAATGTAAAAATGTGTCCCAGTACTGAAAGAGTTAAAACATTTTCTCGAGGTTGTCCGTCACAGAAAGCGAGAGAATTACACGGGAAGCTGCTACATAAAAAAACATGGTAAACTAAGAATTGCTGCAAGAAGCTGTCAATCAGACCTTCACGTGACAATATATTCGTCAATATGGTTTAGGTATTCACTCTTCTGTCGAAATAGTATGAAAAAAAAAATGCAGTGCATTCTTTTGTATAAAAAGTGCAAGGGACCTTGTGACTGGGACTTCTTAGTTGGCTCTGCTATTAACGACTGAATCTCACTGTATGCATTATCATAAATTTATTTTGAGTAAGTCTATGTGTTACTGATAGTCGTATTCAGCACTGCCATTCTCCTCATACTCGTCGTAGTCTCCGTCGTCGTCCACTCCTGCCTCCTGGTACTGCTGATACTCGCTCACCAAGTCATTCATGTTGCTCTCCGCCTCCGTGAACTCCATCTCGTCCATGCCTTCTCCCGTGTACCAGTGAAGGAACGCCTTACGCTTGAACATGGCCGTGAATTGCTCCGAGATGCGCTGCGGAGGACAGGGAGGCAGTGAGGTGGTGAGGCTTGAACAGGAAAGGACTCGTGTGGTAGAGTGGATAGGGGAAGAAGGTAGTAGATAGGTTGATGCGTGTATGGACGGTCAAGTGGTGTGTTTTTGTGTGATTTAGTGCTCCGTTTGGATTTTCGAGACTGTTTAGTGTTTGCAGTTTTGTTATTTTTCTCGTCCTTTCTCCTCTTCCCTCCCCTTCTCGTCTTTTTGTCTGTAAATTTTGTGCATAGTTTAATGACGTGTTTTGTAGAAATTTGATGGACTGTGACTGCTCTACGTTAACTGTGCGTCTGTTTCCCTTTGCCTTCCTTCGTTCCCTCTTACTCTATGTCGTTTTTATCCATCCCTTTTTCCTTCCTCCTTTCCCTTTGTCCTCCCCTCTTCCTCCATTTATCATCCTCTCCTATCCCTTTACCCTCCTCCTTTCTTTCCTCTCTTAATCCCTCTCGTCCTCTCCATTCGCCTATACTCACCTTAAACAAATCCTGGACCGCAGTGGAGTTTCCGATAAAGGTTCCTGACATCTTGAGGCCTCTTGGGGGGATGTCACACACGGCAGTCTTCACGTTGTTGGGGATCCACTCTACGAAGGCTGACGAGTTTTTGTTCTGCATTTTCAGCATTTGCTCATCCACCTCCTTCATGGACATGCGGCCTCGGAACACGGCAGCCACAGTCAGGTAACGGCCGTGCTTGGGATTGCAAGCTGCCATCATGTTCCTTATGTCGAACATCTGCGTGGCTAACTCAGGCACGGATAGGTTCAGGAATTGCTGGTTGCTGCGAGGAGGAGAAAGGAGAATGAGAAAGAGAAGATTACGGAATAAAATAGGAGAAAGGTATGAAGGAATTATATCTCATGATGATCTGTCCCTTTAACCATAAAAAACCTTTAATAAAGAAAGTATAACTTCAACAAGGTCCTTTTGAAAGGCAGATGTGTTCCGAGGTCTTTATCAGGACTAGCAGCATCAGAGTTATACTTTGAAACACCGAAACACCTCTATGCCGCACGCCGACTGCATTAAAAAGCAACACGGATTGCCAGAAACGTGTTTTTACTGTTATAGTGATAAATTAACAAGATTTCTACATTATTAACAAGATAAACACTCTTGGAAACTTGGATAATCATCTTTGTGGCCTTTGAGAATAGTCTTGGTAATGGGATGTAATTTACAAGACGCTTCATGATGGCAGCAACAGTCTTTCTTACCCGCGAGCAGTGAGAGGCGCGAAGCCAGGTATGAAGAAATGCAGTCTGGGGAAGGGCACCATGTTGACGGCCAGCTTGCGAAGGTCGGCATTGAGTTGGCCGGGGAACCTCAAGCAGGTGGTGATACCGGAGACCGTGAGTGACACCAGGTGGTTGAGGTCACCGTAGGTCGGAGTGGCGAGCTTTAACGTCCTGAAGCAGATGTCGTAAAGCGCCTCGTTGTCAATGCAGTAAGTCTCGTCGGTGTTTTCGACTAGCTGGTGCACGGAGAGCGTTGCATTGTACGGCTCCACCACAGTGTCCGATACCTGCAAGCAGCCACGCGGCAGGTGTTAGTGCAGCTGCTACTGTACTGAGGTTGATAATGGAAGGTTAATGGTGCAAGTGTGCTGTGAGGGGATAACCTTGGCTTTGCCACGGGGATGTGAAAGGGATGTGAGAATGACGGAACTCTTTGTCCTTTATGTGTTTCCTTCTGCCTTTCCCCACAAATAAACGTAACTAACAAGAAATAGGAAATGGCAAGATAAATAAATTAATAAATGAAAAGTAAATAGACAGACAATTAGATAGATCAATCAATAGTGTAATTTGGCATGAACCTTTGCTTTCCTTGAATTGTCGTCTATAAGAGCTGGAGGATTCATTAGGCATTTTTTCCCAGCTTGAAAATAAACATAAGAACAAATAGCGTAGTTTGGTCTTTAGTTCCTTATTACAAACAGCTCAGTAAGGGCCAAGAGATCTGCTGCAGTTTAGGTACCTTTCACGTTCCCTGCACTGGTCTTGTGCCTTGGACTCACCTTGGGACTGGGCATGACGGAGAAGGTGTTCATGATCCTGTCGGGGTATTCCTCTCGGATCTTGGAGATAAGGAGTGTGCCCATGCCAGATCCCGTGCCGCCCCCCAGCGAGTGCTTCAGCTGGAACCCTTGCAAGCAGTCACACTCCTCGGCCTCCTTCCTCACCACGTCGATCACATTATCCACCAGCTCGGCGCCCTCTGTGTAGTGCCCCTTGGCCCAGTTGTTCCCGGCACCACTCTGGCCTGGGATTCGAAAGAGTACACCATTGAAAACCCCATTCATTTCCATCCATGTTCTACTCTGTATGTAATCAGAAGAGGTCTTACAGATACATTTTAAATATTAATCACAGCAGAGAGCAATCAAAATAATCATTAATATTTATCAACATCTACCATTGTTTATTAACAACAACTGCTTCAATAATATATTTTAATGAGAAGATTGTACCTGTTGCTTTGGGCCCTCCATGATCCCCAGAAAAAGGCTTATTACCCATTTGGGGGTCATGAGCCGCAGTTTAGGAACCACTGCTCTAGGGGGAAAGGGACAGTATTATTGTAGACCACCCTACTACAGGAACTGGTCATAGACGACCATAGCAAAGGACTTTCCTACTCACCGAAGCAAAAATTATAAGGCTTGAAGAACTGTCCGTAAGTTGAGGACCTGATTGAGTCCATCGTGCCGGGCTCCAGGTCCACCAGCACGGCACGGGGCACGAACTTCCCTCCTGGGGCATACCACCACCACCACCACCACCATACGAGAGCAAGGAAAGGTAAGGTAAGGTAAGGAAAGACACCCTATGCCATCATTGTAACCATCAGCATTATGACTATACCATTGAAGCGACTTTATTATCCATCATTATCAGTGTTATTATCATCATTGTTCTGTCTGGCCTCTAAATTATTCTTGTGAAAGTTGTTTTAAATCGACTAGCTATATTTAGCGCGACAGTGGCTGCAATGGTTGATGAGAGAGAGAGAGAGAGAGAGAGAGAGAGAGAGAGAGAGAGAGAGAGAGAGAGAGAGAGAGAGAGAGAGAGAGAGAGAGAATATGTGGGGGTTGGGGGGATGGGGAGGAAAGCGTGAAAGGGGGCAGAGAGAATAGTTTAATCAATAGTCCAGCAGCAAATGCATGTTCAGAGAGAGAGAGAGAGAGAGAGAGAGAGAGAGAGAGAGAGAGAGAAACACAAACACACCGCAGTTCCCACCCATCGACCCTCCCAAACACACACACACACACACACACAGAGGCTTACCCTGTGCCTCGCTATAGTAAACGTTGATCCTTTCCAGCTGAAGTTCGTGGGTTCCTTGGTACACTCCATCAGGAAGGATGCCATGCTCGTCACTTATCACCTCCCAAAACTGAACAGAGAGAGAGAGAGAGAGAGAGAGAGAGAGAGAATGGAGAAGGGAATGGAGAATGGAGGGGGGGGATGAGGGAGAGATGGTTATTCACGCTCTCCCAAATACACATACGCACTTTATGTAAACATTCTCTCTCTCTCTCTCTCTCTCTCTCTCTCTCTCTCTCTCTCTCTCTCTCTCTCTCTCTCTCTCTGTGTGTGTGTGTGTGTGTGTGTGTGTTGCTCGTAGAAAAAAAGTCTATCGTAGTAACCTCTGTTGTTCATATTCTCCTTGACTACCTTGTGACTTGTGCATGCAATGGAACACACACACACACACACACTTGACGGCCCACTAACACACACTTTAGTTGTAGTAACCGCAGTAACCAAGGAAAAAATGCCCCACTTATAATAACTTTCGTATATTACTGGACCAATCAATGACCATCTATGAAATACCTCTGTACAAAATTTCTACATTTACATAGAAGAAAAGGGACACTCTATATAACCCGGCTATAGTTCTCTGTGGTCTAATAAACGGTATATACTGACGAAAGGAAAGGTTTTTTTAAGCACAGACCAAAAGCCCATATTGAAATCACTGAAATATAAGGACTGTTATCCGAAGCCAGGCAGATCAATAGATGGTTGTTTCATATGTGTGTTTTTCTAACCCACTGATGGTAAAGAATTCTTGTTAGACCAGTACGTTCTCTACTACTAGACCTAACTTACACTGGAGCGTATTGTGATTCAACCTTTCTCGATACCAGTCAAAGTAAATGTTTGTGTCCGTATGGTGTAATATTTCCTTGTCAAATAATGGGCGGATTAAGAGTCATCTCTTTCTCATCAAGTATCAACAAAACATGAACTTTTGATAAATGCAGTAGTGATTAGCACACACACACACACACACACACACACACTGGAAAGATTCACGTAATCTAAGAAGCAAACAGATAAATAGATAAAATAACAATACATATGGCTTTATAAATCAGTACTGCAACTATTTACAAGTGCACCTTTCTTTTGACTCAATGGACATAAAAAGACAGCTGTAATCGTATCGTAACTCGCAACTTAAGTGAACAATACCATACAATACACATCTTCGGATCATTTTTTGAAAGATCTGTGCGCATCTTCTCACGTTCAAGAGATTCTATTTTACTTGAAGCTACATATATCTAAATGTTTTTTTCTGATGTTTCCAGTGACATATCAAAAACATTTCCACATTACTGATAGGAGAAATACTTAACAATCCGGCTAATCCTTACTATATATAACCTTTGAATACTGGGATGGCGAGAGAGCAAAGCGTTTTTGGTCCCAGATCCTCGCTGCACCATGAATACCTACAACTATTCCAGCGGTGCATTTTTATCGCCCCTCCCTCTCCCTTCCTCACTGCAATATGGTACATCTTTCCGTGAGCCAATCTGACACATCTTTTCTTATTATACAGCCACCTCCAAACTTTGCACTGCCCAGGAAATTGCAAAATCTATTCTTATTTTATCCTGCCCTTTCCTGTAGATGCATTACTTTTAGGCCTGCATTCAGAAACGCTTTGCTCCTTCACTACAGCTACTCTCAAGGGCCACAGAGATGATTAGCCAGGTTTTCACGAGTGTTTCTCCTGCCCATAACGTAGAAACTTTGTTAATGTCACTAAAACCCTGTTAAGAAGCCATATTTCAGTATTAATGGTCTTGAGAGTTGTGGAAGTACAACACAGAGGTATTTCATAATATACTTAGTGCTGGGAATTCCATATCGTAGTTTTGAAACTGCCATATTCACAAACGCTTTACTCTCTCACCACGACTATTTTCAAAGACCACCGAGATTACTAGCGTGGTTTTCAAAAGCGTTTTTCACTTAGAAATGTAGAATATTGTCAATCCGCCACTAGGACAGTAAAAATACCTTGAAAAATTCGTTTACATTTAAATGAAGCTCTTTGAAAACAGTGGAGGAAGAAGTGGAGCAGAAGTGCTTGAGATTACGAGCCTCAGTACCTTGGATCCTATCTGGTTGCCACACTGCCCGACCTGTATGTGAACTATCTCCCTCATGGTGAGCGAGCGGCGGTGGCGTGGCTCCCGTGAGGTTGACCCAGAGAATGGCACACTTCACACCTCACTGCAACCTGCTGTCACTCATTACTCACTCTTCACCTTCTCCCCTTCTGCCGCACTGGTGTCTCATATAGAGTTTGTAATTATCTAGTCTTCTGAAGTAGTTGTCTTGATAGTCTTCTAATACTGTAGTTTTCTTCAGTCGCGCAAAGCCTACGGATCTGCCACCCACGTTTCAATACACAATGTTCCCGAATGCTAAATACGTTATAAATAGAAAATAGATAAATAAATAAACAAATAAGCAATGAGTCTATACTTCTGTCCACACAATGTTCCCGAATGCTGAATACGTTATAAATAAAAAAAAAAAGTCGATAAATAAAATATAAATAAGCAATGAGTCTACTTCTGCCCAATCCCTGCCCATCTCTTATAAATATTTTGATTCCAATCCTGGTACATGGCATACTTTTTAATGCAACGGAAATAATTGGCCAAGGGCAACAGTTAAAAAAAACACTTGGTTGGTCTTTATGAATATATATATATATATATATATATATCTATGATAAATATTATCGATATATATATCTATATATCTATATATAATATATATATAATATATTATAATATATATATATATATATATTATATATAAATAGAGAGAGAGGGAGAGAGAGAGAGAGAGAGAGAGAGAGAGAGAGAGAGAGAGAGAGAGAGAGAATAAATGTTTTTCTACACATGAACACAATTAAGTATTTTATGCATTTTTCAATGAGGTTTGAGTTTTGGCAGAGCATGATAGTCACCTGAGTTATACTCACATGTCAGTTTCCAAGACAACCTTAGGTGGCCCAAAGACACAACAGAGTCAAGACATGGTTATTTTTTAATCAAGCACGAAAATAATTGGAATCAATTACAGCTACAGACTAAAGAATTGATGTTTTCATTCATTTCATGCTAACCCATTCCGCAAAACAGAAATTAATTATGTTTAGTTTACAGCGACAATGACACTTCTGGAGTCTTATCATCAGAGTAACTGGAAGTGTCCTTACAATCACATGCAATTAAAAGGGGAAGCATGTTTCATTAACTTATCCATTATCAATAGGTTCATTATATGACCTTCACTAAACAGACAAGTAATGTAAACTGTGGTGAAAGTTGTTGACAATGCCTCTCCACTGTTTAGTCAACAGTTTTACAACACTTTATTGGCAATCAGCACTTCATGCTCAAGTTATTTCCTTCTTTGCTGTAAGATAGTTTCATATACTACCTATGTATAAAGAAAAATTAGTTTGAAATAAACTAGGGAAAAAAGGTTTCTTTTAGAAAATCACAGTAAACATGTTAATCTGTGGAACCATTTCAGGAAAGAAAGAGAAAAATGTACTTATTTTGACTTAGTGCCACACTCTTCACAATGTCCATGCAGCACAGACCTGGTGCACTGCTTACATTTCTGCAAACGCAAAAGAAAAAAATACTTAATTAGATGAAACCCAAACAGTCTGATCAGCTGTCCAGACTAGATGTGGGAGAATGTATCATGCAATACAAAGGACATCTCAATACTCATCTACTCTGGACACAGGAAAATTTCATATTAAATCTCACAGAGTGGTGGTGTTTGTGAATTTCTGGTGATGAATTATGTAATTGCAAAACTGTAACTGTTAAAGCAGAATACTATTTTGACCTCCAGGCTTGGCCATCAAGTAACAAGTACAAGGCGAAGTAATGATATACCTGGCAGTGTGTGTGGAAGACAGGCTTGCAGTGCCAACACTTGATGCAATGATTGCGAGGACAAAGGCTCTGCAGGTGGATGTGATGGCTGCACCAGGAATAGCTGACAGGTGTGCCACAAACCAAGCATGCCACTGTGCCAGGGATGATGTGGAAGAGTTCGAGTGATGCTCCACAGCATGGCAGCACCACAGGAGATACAAGCAAGCCACATAGCCCGGCCAGCTGTGGGAAAGACACCAGTGGAAACAAGATGAGAGGCATCTAGTACTTCAAAAACAGAAAGACAATAGATTATGACCACTGATCCAAAGCACTGGTACTCACATTATAATTGTAAATGTTTTGCATGAGACACTTGTCTTTATGAATGAGACACACATCTAGGCCAAAGGTGTGCAGCACATTGAGAGGATTTTCACAGTCCTGGCAGAAACAGGAGAGGTTGGGATGGCACACACCAGCTGCCCGGGCACAGGGACACTCTCTTGTTCTGGAGGTGAGTAGAGATAGATAAGTGAGGGAACAGTGTGTGGAGTCGGAGTCTAGTAGTAGTCTGTCATCCCGTAATTTCCTATACAACATAATCTATCCATTTGTCTCATCTTCCATTATGTTAATCAAAGGTTTGGAGTCATACCTAACTGTATTGAATTCAAAGTAGAAAGCATAACAAAAATAGCACAAACCAAAAAAGCAAGCAGCACAGAATGGCAGGCAAGTCATATATATCTTTCCTCTACAAGATGCTCAGACTTACCGACACATTCCCTTACAGTAGCAGCCTTCCATCTGAGAGAGATTGGGAGGATACTCTGTGGGACGGCTGATGGGCAGGGCATACCTTGACCCCTAAAGCCACACATCACCCAGCAGGAAGTAGTGAGGCCATGCATATACAATATCAGTCATAAAAGGAAGTAGAGAAGCAATGCATAACATAACACAGGTTATGGAATAATCTCGGCAGCAAAAGATATATTATGTTTTGCATTCCCAAGCAGTTGTGTATACTAAATGCATCTATTTATCCATATAGCAGCCCAGCAATCCCACACAGAGCAATCTACACACTCATACACATGTCATTCAAACTCTTAGTCTTGTAAAGCATAAGAATCCTATACAGACACACAGAACACATAACAATCTTTCAAGCTGGAGCCTTAAACACATGACGAAAATTCTTTAGGTTTAGCAGACAAAATAATAACTTTTCCAACATAAACAAAGCTTCCTAGGCATTTAAGACAAAATATTGAAGCATCAATCAATTCCCTTTCCAACAGCAAGTCTTACCTCATCCTGTAGGACACTTTTTACTGTTGATGCAATTGGTGCTTCAGTGCTGTGGGCAGATGAGCTAAGGATGGCTCCTGCACCACATGCCATGGAACTCGTCAGGGGCTGTAACTGCTGTGATGTGCCTTGCTGAGTTTCCTCTGAACATTGGCCTGCTTCAGGAATGGCTATAAGAGTCAAGATTTTGTCAAGATGTCTTCATTTCTGATGTTAATCTATTTACTTTTCTTTATGTTTTGTCAAATTATCCTCACTTTTTACATGACAGTACTGAACAAAAAACAAGATTAAAATATAAGAAATCAAACAGTTACAAAAACAGAATCAATAAGACAACACTTTTAGCCACTTACTTATCAAGGTGCAGAGAGAGTTGGCTGACCTCACCCTTGCGGTAGTGGAGGAGAGGGTGGAAGTGGAAATGAAAGTAGAGGTAAGGGCAGAGGTGCAGGATGGTGAGCTAAGCAAGGTGGTGGAGGCACGGAAGGGTGTGGCGGGCAGAACAGAGGGGCAGGGGTCACCAGGCACAGCAGGGGATGGGAGGGCCCAGGAAGGGATGTGGTTTCCCTGGATAGGAGAAGGTTGGTTCAGTATCCGTCTGAACCACACAGAAGACCTGGCCAGGTTCCTCTGCAGGGCCTCACCCTGTCTGCCTCGTAGCACCAGCTGGAGAGAGAAAAATCTAAATACATAAACTACACAAATGAAAACAAGCGTAGATAAATAAAAATATAAAAGCTAAAAGACATAAATAAATAAACAGAAACTTAAGTATTTAATGATATGCCAAATGTGACTTAAAAAATAATGGATAACAGTTAATAATTAATGGATATATATTATCAACAAATAAGAATAATTCAGGAACTCAGTCACAACTTCCACTTGACTAACAAGTTCTTTTGGCTATATTTAGGCTAAATTTTTTGTATACTCATATAGCAGCAATACCGATCTACAATAACCATAACAATATACTCCCCATAAACAAAGCATCACTAAATATTCATTAAGGATAAAGCTACTATTGAGAAAACTGTAGCCAGCTATATGAAAGGATTGACAAGAGAGAAAACCAGTGAACTATTTTCACACCAGAGAAAAATGTTAATCTTAAATAAAAGTAAATAAGTAAATAAAACATTCCTCAGTTGTACTTCCTGTAGCCAAAGGAGTGAGTGGTGAGGGCAAGCCCAAGCTACACAATACCTGGTGCATGGGGAACACTGCCAGAAGGGCCTTGGTGAGGGCCAGGTGGGACTGGAAGGTAGAGGTGAGTGGGTGGTTCCTGGGGAGGGTCAACCAGCAGCCTTCCTTCCAAGTCATGAGGCAGATGGATGGCAAGGCATCCACCACCACCACCAGCTGCATATGTCACAATGGAAGTGATGTATGGAGTGGTAATTCATTTCAACCATTCATTTTTTAGTTTAGACTTGACTATGCTACACATACAAGTAACATATTTATACTGTATTCCATTTTTCTCCTTTACTATAAATATATTCAACCATAACACTTCAAATCAAATACCCTCTTGAAGGTGATGTTGAAGGACAGCAAGGAGTCAAAGGGCACAGCAATGAAGATAAAGGGATGCAGGGAAGCTTCACTCTGTGTTGGTGGGCTTGTCCCAGAATGCTGTGCATACTTCAGTAATGCTTCTTTAACTCTGTTCTTCACTCTTGGTGACACTTTCCTTGCACTGCAACTCACAGTTTGCTTCCTTGCGCTAAGGACATACACCAACTTTCTGAAAAGTAAACATATTATGGATTTTTATTTTTCTGTTTTAAGCCAATGTATTCCATTAATTGAAAACTGTGATTTCAGTATTTTACTTCTTGACTCCTTATACACAGACCTTAAGAGCTTAAGCAACCCAATACCTGTCCTGGAAGCAGATGTAGAGCTTGGAACAGTATAGAGGCTCTCCCTTGCCACTGAGGTCATGAGTCCCAACAGTGAAGGAGACAATGTCCACAATGATGGGATCCAGAGTAAGACTGCCATGCACCGTCCTGCTTCTTCCTCCCTCTTGCCCCTCGCTGTATGGCACATGATCTGTCCAGGAAATAAGCTCTTAGAGAGAGAGAGAGAGAGAGAGAGAGAGAGAGAGAGAGAGAGAGAGAGAGAGAGAGAGAGAGAGAGAGAGAGAGAGAGAGAGAGAGAGGAAAAAATCACAAATTCATATCATTCAGTAGAAAGGATTTGGTAATACAAAACAAAAAAGATTAAAACTATGACCACATACATACTCAAATCTCAATATTCTATCACTACAGAGAAATGTACACATTACCTTTGTCTAATTTTTTCTTCAACTTAAAATCAGCAAGAGTTGCTCTTGCGAGGGAGGCCCACTGGTCACTTCTCAGGGAATAGGTATGACACTTGGTTTTCTGAGACACTTCCTTCCTGTTAGCCAACTCCTTCCACCTCCTGAGTGTTGATGAACAGCTGTGTCTGGGAGGGGTTCTTGATGGGGTCAAGGGAAGACAGTGAGGTGTATGGCAGGAGTCATCAAAGCTGTATCTAAGGTGTTCTCTTACAGCTTCAGTTTGACTTGATTTAGTTTCCTGAAGACTGGTATCTGACTTAGAACGTTTCATTCTGGGTTTTCCCCACATTTGATAGCTCTTCTCAGGTAGAATGAAATGTATTTCGTTTGTTTCCTTTACAGTATTACTCAAGTGGACTTTTTTCTGATCAACAGATTCATCCCATTTATTGTTCTTTTTGTTTACTGGCTGTGGGGATGGAGAGCTGAAGAGTAGCTTGTTTTCATCCTCACTGTCATAACTCTTCCTTTTTTTCCCTCTTGACAGGTTATTCCTCTTGTCATCTGTCTTCTCTATCTCAGGGACATGCACCTTTCTCTTGGCCTCTGAGAGAGCTGCCTTCTGGTCATAGAAAGCCACACAAGTTAAGCAGGTGTCTGATGTGCAATAACAAACATGGTCTTTGTAAAGCATGTCCAGCTGAATACCGAGTGCCTGGTTGTGTAGTGCCTTCACTTCTTCCATGTACAAGAAGCTGCGGCGGATGGCGCTCGGTGGCAAGTCCAGAATGGCAAGTATAGAATCTGAGAAGTCTGGAAGCAGCTCCTTCAGATCCTCTAGTAGCAATTTCCTGGTCTTAACAGAATCAAAATAAGGTTTCTTTCTTGGCTTGTGTTTCTGTGTATCTGCCACAGTTTTTGTCTTTGCACTGGTTTGAATAGGAGCCATTGTCTGTATGGTACTTGAAGAAGCACAACTACTGCTTCTCAAGACAGATGTTGTACAGATTTGTGGAGAACATGTAGTAGACTCTATCTTTTCCCTTTCCATGGCAAAAGGATGAACAGCATTTCTAGAGTAACATTTTCTTCCTGCATTCCTTGTGGCTTGAGCACCATGATTTGATTCTGGAGATGCATTAGTGTTGCATACAAGGCTGTTTTCAGGTATGGAATGCATCAGGAAAAGCTGTTTACTGACAGGAGTCAGAAGAACAAGTGACCCTGGGGACAAGAGAGGCATCAATTCACCTGTGGCTGTGGCAAAGATGGGCATCTTGCTCAACTTTGTTATTGGTGGGGTAATGTCTGCTTTCTTCATATTTAAGCACAATTCATTACTCACTGTGGCTAAAGTATTGGTGGTTTGAAGTAATACAGTATTCCCTCCCTCTGGGGTGCTCTCTACTCCTGGCCACATGTGATCAGGGACTGTTTTAGTAGTTATGTCATGTCTTTTGGGAAATACAAAAGAGGCAATGCTGACGGGAGTGGACTTTGGGATGGTTATATTTATGCCAGTTTCTCCAACAGGCAAAATCATCTCCTTTTCACTGGACACATGGCAACTACTTTTGGTTGGTAGAGCTGACAGGAATGTTGATGGACGGTAGTGTGACATTTTACCATGGTTCTTTGTGCTGCAGCTGTCTGAAGAACTCTTAGGCAATATCTTGACATAATTGAGATTCTCTTGGGGCTGTGATTGTTTAGTAGTGATGGTGGTGGTGGTGGCAGTGATAGGCTGCATACTGAGCCTGTGTGCAGAGGCCACATTTTTAATGGCAGGTATCTGAACAGCTGGTACTGTCTTGAAAGTTACAGTTTGGGGAATTATTCCAGCTATGGAGTGGTTTGGAATCAGGCATTTCGCTTGGAGGCTGTCTTGCCTGGGCTTGGGCGGGTGCTGTGGAGCATCAGGTGGCAAAATAACAATATCTTTATTTGGGCCTTTCTCCACCTGGGCCAAGACATGATTGGGACAAGACTCACTCTTTGATGGATCTACACCAAGCCTTGTTCTGCTGGTGTCTCTTAAAATATACTCAGTTGTTTCTTCAATGTGTGTTTCTTCACTTGCACTTTCATAGAGTTGTTCCACTTGTGTAGAACTTTTATCTTCATTGATATCCTGAAGGATCGAATCAAGAAGATCATTGATTTCACTCACACCAAAATTATCTTCAGAACTTGTGGTCTTTGCACAAGCAGTGGTGGAATCACTGCTTGTTGTTCTCATCACATTGCCAGAAACTTGGGGCTTTACATTGTCAGATCCATGATTGTTTTCCTCATCTCCACAAAATGGCCAGAGTGGAAGTAAAGTGTAATCCTGATCTGAGGATGTGAAATCATTCAGTTCACCATCACCCTCAGGCATCAAGTCAGCCAGTGTGGGAGGCAAGGCAGACATACTTTTCCCCTGGGAGAGGAGTCTCAGCTCTCCAACATCTTGGCCTATTGTACAGTTCACCATATTAGTGCATGCAATGCCCAAGTTGTCTCCTGTTCCTCCAGAAGTACAATTACTTTCAGTTTCATTACGGAGACCTTCATCTCTGCCTAGAGCTGAATAGTTGGCACCCTTGTAGTTGAGGGCCTGCATCCCAGAGTCTGCCTCATTGTGACATATGTCATTACTCAAATACTCACCAACATCAGCAATGTCACTAGCCTCCACATACAAATAGTCTTGTTCTTGTACTGATGACTCTATTTGCTTCACATCTGGAGGAAGATTGA
The DNA here is from genome assembly GCA_020233015.1 of Callinectes sapidus. Classification (NCBI taxonomy): domain Eukaryota; kingdom Metazoa; phylum Arthropoda; class Malacostraca; order Decapoda; family Portunidae; genus Callinectes; species Callinectes sapidus. The sequence goes on along the minus strand of CM035186.1, from coordinate 1,746,238 downwards.
CACTACTTCCTACTTCACTATTCTGCAAGGAATCCATGTTGCTCTCTTTGCCACATGGGAGCATACTTATGACAGTGAATTTTGGATTCTGAGCAGTCCACACCACCTTATTGGGAAACCTAATATTGGGGTCCAGCTGGTGCACACCTGTATGACTATAATCTGAATCTACCACATTAATCATAGAGTCATCACCACAACCATTACTACAGTTCTGACCAATATCGTTTACATGCAGGCTACTATCTTCCCTGTTGAGGATACTCATCTCTCTATAGCCACCAATGACTGAGGTGACTCTGCACTGGTCTCTTGGGTAACTTATATAAATGTTAGATTCTGTTTCCCTTGTTTCTGAGTGTGACTCAAATGCAGTATTGCGGAGCAATACAAAGGCGTCCTTTTCATCCACACAGTCTGAAGAACTAGTGACAAAAGGTGCTGTGAATACAGTAGACACAGATACCTCTGGTACTGGACATGAAGAGGACATGGGAAGTGTTGGCATACTACATACAGAATTCACAGACACCATTGGCACTGTGCATGAAGAATACACAGTTAAGGCTGGTAGGTTTCTATTCATTCCACAGCTGGAGGATTCAAATGAGTCTTCCCCTTCCACCACTTGGTTATCATAACTTCTTGTCATGTCATATGGCATGTTGAAGGCTTTCCTGAATGATGGCAGAGGAGACAATGTAGAGTCAATGGCATAACTCCTGTCATCTGATACATTCATATCATCAACACCAAAGACTTGAGACTGGGGTATTTCCTGCTCTGTGACAGACAGCACTGTGAAATTATTTATGTCCTCCATTACAGATTCACTTGCATCAGCAGAGGCTTGGTGGTGCTGTCCTGGTTGTTGGGCAACATACCTGCTGATCCATACATCGCTAGAGTTGATTTTTTTAATACTGAGTGTGCCGATAGGAGTTTGGTGTATCTTGACACTCTCCACATTAGCACCAGAGCAACTGTCTGTCTCACATTTTCCAGTTGTTTCGGCTCTCTGACCTTGTTCTACAATCTTGCCTGTCCCAATGCATCTTACTGGCACTTCAAGACCGTGCTCTCGCCTTGCATCCTGCTGACAATGCTGAAGAGGGCAAATTTTAAAAACTGACTTCTTGCCTATCAATGGAATATCCTGAAAATAGCTGCATGTACTCTGCTCCTCTCTAGAATGACCTGAGCAGTCTGTCAGCATGAAATCATTACCGGCCACTCTTCTCATTCTGTTTGGGTTCTGTAACAGAACCATCTGGTTCCTGTGACCCTCACCTTCAAGGCTCCTGTTTTCAGATGTATCCACTGATGAGTCAATCATCTTGCTTATTGTTCTTTCACTTGCCCCCGAGCCGTGTCTCCAGGCTGCCTTCTTAGCCCGAGTCCTGTATGAGGGGCCTGTGTTGTGATCTGTTTCTGCCAGGCCACCAGGGGCACCACTGCCCTCTGACATGCCCTTTGTCTTTTTTGTTAGCCTGGGCATCCTCTGCACCTACAGAATGGAGGATTAAAATATCATATATAGTACATATGGTCTGTGCTCCATTCCATTTGGCACTAGTCAGAGCTATCACTGTGGCCTGTGTGGTGAGGTACTTTTTAGTCATGATGATTAGTCTAATATATCAGGTTGCATTTTAACTTTAAAAGGGAATGTCATTTAAAACCTTTTGAATGAAAAAAGGATTAGAATAAAGCAGGTAATAGCACAATACACGATAATTTGGCGTATTTCTATGTTATCAGAGAAAGAAAACACCATGTCAATGATACACATTTAAAAGCAAGCTTTAATTAGTTTGTCCTCCATCCATGGTCTTCAGTTCTTCACACATGTCCCTAATTTCTGTCACCATTCATCAATTCAGCTGTATTGCTGAGTCGGAAAGCTAGTGCCTATAACATTATTTCCAGTCAAGAGATCCATAAACACAATGGCGGTGAACCTCACTGTACAGCAAAGTCGTTCTTTCTACTCAGCCAGCTCATTTACACCTCTCCCTTTACTCAAACTACAATTCATACAGGCTGAGGTATCATTGCCCCTGTAAAGTGAGGATTACTTACTAATTAGAGCTTGATCCATGTCATTACCACCAAATAACACGAGCTTTCCTCTTCCGCGCACGGGATCCAGTCGTGTCTCTGAAGCATCAACCAAGATGCGTTTTCGGTACCACTTTCCGCCCATACATAAATATTTTTGTTCGCATCACTCTAACATGGGTATTAGGCCATGTGATTTCATTTTTAAATTTTGCAATTGTTTTGTTTATTTACATGGGCATTTTAACTTGCTGTTCCATTAATATATTAATTTGTCTTCTTTTTATTATTTATGCTTAATTAATCAATAGTTTTTCCTTTTTCGATATTTGAACAGCAGCAGCAGCAGCAGCAGCAGCAGCAACAACAACAACAACAACAACAACGACGACGACGGCGACGACGACGACAGTCACAGCTGATGACATGCCAAACACGTTACTGACTTCCAAACGGCTTCCTTGTGTATGTACTCATGTGTACCATTTTGTTGATCTGGATATAATGTGGTTCACTGATTGACTTCATACATTAATTATATGTATTGTGTTTCTTTGTATGTTTTGGATTTAGTTATGCAGGTTTATAATATGAAAATGTGGACATGTGCATTTGTATGAGTTATTATAATATGTAGTATGAATTTAAAAGTGAAGCATGTATGTCTGTTTATCATATATACATATAGGCAAGTGTGTGTGTGTGTGTGTGTGTGTGTGTAATATGATTTCTGTGTATGCACATCTATATCTGTATATGTGTGCGAGGTGTGTAATAGTGAGAAATTATATATATATATATATATATATATATATATATATATATATATATATAGATAGATAGATAGATAGATAGATAGATAGATAGATAGATAGATAGATAGATAGATAGATAGATAGATAGATAGATAGATAGATATAGATAGATAGATAGATAGATAGATAGATAGATAGGTCTTTTTGCCATATACCTACTAATACACTAAAAGAAATTAATGCAATTATTATTTTTAACACTGAATTTGTATTATTATTACTGTATCTTTATTTCTTCGTTTTTTCTTGATAGGCAGGAAAACATATTTGGTGTATTGAGTTTTTGACGTGCTATGATCACACGAAAGGGAAATCAATACAAAGAATCTCATTCCAAACAAGAAAGACAATGCACACACTTCACACAGTGCTATAAAATATCAACTTCGCCTTCATTTGAATGCAGGATTACCGTACAAACCCCTAACAGCAGATATTTCGTTCTTAAAGTAACATTTCCCATAATTGCACTGCCATTAAAATGACCATGGGTGATTTACATATTAGTACAATTTGCCATAAGGTGTAAAGATCCCCCAGTGATCCCCTCCACCCCCACCCCTTGTCCTCCCCGTCTCTGCCACACTTCCCGGGGCGCTCGGTGGCGGGGAGCCAATGAGAAGGCGGCGCTGCGGTAAGTGGGTTATGACTGGCTGGCTGGCAGAGACCCTGCGCACAATGGCCCAATGGCAGCCCTGCACACCCCGGCATTTGTTTACATATTGGTGGAGGAACCCAGGAGCGCTGCACCTCGTTCATCTCTCTGCTGAATTCTCCATTCTAGGCCTCTGCCGTCCTAGTTTGAGTGTTTAAAAGCTGGCGGAGAACAAGAAGGCAACCATGTGAGTGTGAAGGGCGGCGGTGATGGCGACAGTGCGAAGAACACACGTCTTGGCGCCCCGACCACTCCCGTCCCTGGCGGCGTCATGGCGCTCGCCAGTTTAATGCAATATTTATCCAATATGAATCACTTGTGTCCTTAATGAATGAAGCCACAAGCAGAGGGTGTGATAGGAGTCTGTACAGGATGGTGGCTGGGGAGTGTGTAGTGGTGGTGGGCGGGCAGGTGGTGTGGCTCGGCCCAGGCTGACCCCAGCAGTGGCTGTCACAAGGGCAGCCCCAGGGCGGGGATGCTGCAAGCCCAGGCTAAGGCAGGACGTGGCGTGAATTTTGTTTCCTTACCTCGTGAAGGTGTCATGTTAGTGAAAGTATTGAGTGCAGCCTGCAATAATAAGACTGATGGCGACAGTTTAGACATTGCTTGTCAAAAGGTTGTACAGGGTTTGGTTGTACAACAAGACATTTTTGCCCCTTGATTATTAGCTGTTTAAGTACAGTTTGATTTTAAACTTGAAATTTCTTTAATATTTTTTATTTTTTATTTGTATATTTTTCACCTTATACATTTGTTTTCCCTGTTTTGTGGAAGGTTGTATACACCCTAATGAAATGTTTCAGAAAGTTTTTAATCTTTCTAAAGTTTACTGAATACTTGAAATTAAATAAAGATGTAAAGGTACCTCTTTCGACGCATGTTTGTTTTTTAGCGTTTTTTAATTTACACGAGGCCCAAAATCCCCCCCCAAATTTTGATGTTTTTCACTTATATCTGATATTTCATTGAATGGCCAACAGGTGTCTCACACGAGTTTCTTTACGCCACCCAAATAACCACAGTTACACAAACGTGTGTAATATATATATGTATATAGAAATGTATTTAGTAAGGAATGTACACAGTTTATTGGCTTCTTGACAGGGTGGTCCTCTCTTCACGAATGATAAATGTTTAGTGATGGTAAAGTGAGTTGGAGCTGGCATCGGTGTCATGTTTATGATGAGTATTTGAGTAGTCAAGATTATAATGTTTTGGCTTACACAGACATATTTTAAGAATTGCTAAATGATATATTGTAAGACTGTTTCTACCCAGGAGCAAGCTCTCTTACCTGGTGGGCTCCGTGGTCCCCCAATTCTGGTAAGGGCACAGAACCCGTGCTTGGCTGATGTGCCAGCCCTTACAAATACAAGTACTCCAATACAATACACAAGTGTTGAGTCATGTTCTTGAAATGGTGAAGAATTTGGGACTACAAAAGTTTATACTGTGTAAAAATTCATCTGCAAATATATTGGCCTTAAATTGAGCATCTGTAAATATTTGGTCAGCCAGATTCTTCAGACCAACTTCAGACTCACTTTCTTATTTCTAATGTAAGAGTAAAATATTTTGGGAATTTTGTTTAAGGTAGCTCACTAAATAAGTTTCATGGTCAGATTATTTAGAAATAAAGTAATGTCTATTGGTAGTTAATCCCAAGAAATTCTTGGGTGCCTCTGCAACAGCTTCAGACTTCCTCCCAAAAAGGGACTGTAACTGTTTGTAAATAATCTCATATGTGCGATTGTCTAAACTTCAGCTGACGAGATAGTTGCATGGTACATGTGCATGGGATTCTGGCCAAGGAACATGAATATCAATCAATAGATACATTACTGATGACAAAATCCAATAGGTATGTCTTTTCTACATCCAAGTTAGCAAATTATAAATCCCACTTAATGGAGTGTAGACCAGTTTTGATCATTAGGTAATTTACTCTGTGCCATAGCCTAGAATTTTCACAAGCAACCAATGGTAAGTCTTGGAAAATTAAAATACAGTAAGTAAGACTGTGAACACAATGAGGAAATAGGGTGAGGACTTTCACTCTTTTCATCATTTGCGAGTTGATCTCAGCAGCTTAAAATAATAGAAAGATCTGTAATCCATTGTGACAAATGCATGCTAGGCTGGTGAGAGTACCCTTTAATTGTTGGTAAATGGAAATCCCCCTACCACAACAACAGCCAGTAGACATCTGCTAAAATCATAACTACTCTTAGTGAGATCTTAATGACTGGATCAGGAGGTGCTGTGAAGTGATCAATAACTCTTTTTCAGGACGAATTCGGATGAGGAGATGATAGCCTTGAGGTGGAATAACCATCTCACCACCTTATCACAGCTTCTTTTCTCGTTACGAGAGGAAGTAAGTTTCATGTGACTGGTCAGTTTACTGATACTGTGGTGAATTGATATTTGATTTATATATGTCTCAGACACTTGGTTGATAAAGTGTCTAAGAGAGGTTTACAGTTATTTGATCCAACACATTCTCATGGCAGGAGTCCCTCATAGATGCTACACTGGCTTGTGATGGGAAGCTGTTCCCCGCCCACAAGTTTGTGCTATCGATGTGCAGTGAATACTTCAAGGAAATGTTCACTACCAACCCCTGCAAACACCCTATTGGTGAGTTAGCATGCTGTCCTGCTCAAGATTGATTCAGGAAAGCTGGGAAGCATGTAATGTGTCATAAATTCAAAGTAGATGTGAGAGTTGATCATACCTGACTCATAAGTACTAGACCAGGGGTGCCCAATCTTTTTTGACCAAAGATCTAGTTTTCAAGTACCTCACAATATCTACCAGTCCATTATCAACATGCAAACCCACATACATCATTTCCAGCCTACAGTAATTAACCTCTTCAGATATGAATTCTTCATCTGGTGTATGACTTCAGTGCATTTTGGTAATGTTTTGGCAGTATACATGAAGGATGTCAAGAGTGAGGACATGGAGGCACTGTTGGACTTCATGTATCGAGGTGTTGTCCACATCCCCCAGGAATCCCTTACTGGCCTGCTCAAGACTGCTGAAGGCCTGCAGGTATGTCGCTATCTCATTTATTTTGAGATATTGTTCTCTAGAGAGTGTGGTGACTGGTACAGTCAGTGGCTCTTTGTCTAAGCTTTGCAGACTCAATCCTAGCTCATTGCATTATATTCATCTTACCTGGCATTAGTGATCTTTTCCTCACTTTGTAGCTCAACTTCAGCTTTATTTGAAATGGGCTAAATATAGCATGGAATATATCAATAGTTATGTAGATGGTTGTGTATTATTTGCCCATCTTGCTGACAGATTCGAGGTCTTGGAATGTTTGCCCGGGAGGCTGCACTGTCTGAGAATGGAGGAATACCCACCTCAGACCGGTCTGTGGTTTCGGGAGCCTTGGAGCCCAACGTCATGGTGAGCCCAGAGCGGAAACGACCCTACGACATGGACCACTCAGAAACTTCACTGGTTAACTTCTCAGATGGTGAGCTTGATGATCAGCCTCTTCACACAAGTACTACCTCCACCACCACCACCACAACCACCCCAAAGAAGCCCAAGATATCGTCAATAATATCAGATGACTGCACGAATGATGTTCCGGCACCAATACCTGACTTGCCCAGAGTTTCAGAAGACATGGTTAGTTTATTATTGATTTTTTTTCCCAGTATGGTCTTGGGTTATGGATTTTGTAACCTATGATTTCAGGCACAGATTTCTATGTGGTGCCAGAGTCATCATTATCATCATCAGTTCCACCAAAGTAAAAACGGTTTCATTTCCTCTCCTCCTCAGCTGGACTTGGGAGGCGGAGTAACCATACCTGCCAGTGATTATTTTAAGTTTCGTCGCACCAATGCCAATCGCTACATCAACGACCTCCTTCGGTACTTTTTTCCCGTGGAAGTCCTGGCCTCCTCCTCCCTCACTGGGGGGGAGTGTTTTGCCAACAAAGACAAAGGACCCTCCAACAAGAACCAGCTCGACCCCTGTATCATCAGAGTCATCACACGTAAGACTAGCTTGGCTCTCATCCTCACCCTTCACTCTTTCCTTTGTCACTCTATTCATTCCAGTCGTGCCTCACTATCAATTGCTAACCTTGTATGGATCTCTTAGCGATTCATTTGTGTGAAATCGTTACCTGAATGCTTATGACAATCACTTTAACTCTCCCAGGTCATAATCTCTGTGGACTAAAATCAAGTGTCTTGCAGATGATGCAATACGGAACTTTCCCGCCATAGACGAAAAACAAGTGAGAAATGCAATCCGGCGCAAGCTCAACACAGAATCCCGCATATACCGCAGTCAGGAAAAATTTGGGGGTATTTTGCCGAAGCGGAATCCAGTACAGAGAAGGCGCAGCAGGTTTGCAGAGAGTCCACGAGCTCTGGTGTCTATTGAGAAGTCAGCAGACCGTGAGAAGGACAAAGGACCCCCAATGGTGACCCCAAATGTCACCGTGGAGAAGGCACCCTCCAAAGACTCCAGAAGAGCGACATATGTCTCCGGTCAGCAGCAGGATAAAGATGGTAAAAGAGACGGGGACACATCCTACTTCAGCAGACTGGACAAAGCTGTGAGGCCTGGTGATCAAGGTCAGCCTTCTAACTCAGCTACCCCTACTCCAGTGGCCACACCTAGCCTCCCCTCCTCTTCCTCCTCCCCTGCTACTGGTGCAGATAAGACATTTAAACTTTGTCATGAGAACCTGGTGAAAGCTGAGCTGCCCGCTGCCTCCCAGTACCTCCCGCAGGAGTACTCTTATCCCACAGTGATGCCGCCGCACGTCAGCCAGGCGTACCTCCCCCACCACATGGCAGCCGCTGATCCCACTTACCTGCGCAGGCTGGAGATGAGCCAGGCCACGCCGCATCCTGCAGCACTCTCCTACACGTATCCACACGCTACCTTACCCACCTCAGAATCCATGGAGCCCAGTCTGCACATGTAGTGAGGTTTGTCTTTATCTTTTCCCTTCAAATTCCAGTGCAAATTTACAAAATATACATAAAAAGTTTTATATTGAGAGGAGGGTGGCTGTCACCCCCAGTAGGTATGTCACAGGTGAGGTTCTCTGTCACAGAGCTTAGAAATCACTTGTACTTGTTATTCATGCCAACTTTTGATGCATGAAAGATCTGATTTATGCAATTGTTTTTATGGATATTTATTTTTTTTCCACTTATGTGATATCAAAATTTATCTGTTGCTTCTTGAAGGTCTCGGATTTTTACTGATCTGTTTTTTTTTCTCATCAGAGGGTGAAATTAATAACTCAAGTGATGCTTAGTGTCAGGAAATGTAGATAACTGGTCAATAGGACTGTCTTTAAGATTTTATACTTAATTTTATACGGCCTTTGACAAATCCAGTGTGAATATTGAAGTATTTATATTACTAATTCATATTATGTATTTTTCTCTTAGAATTCCATTACTTTACTTTGTAAACCACTTCTTAGGGATGCAATAAAGATCACCTTTGTTGAATAATTTGGTAGACATCTGACATGACCATCTCTGTGACTAATGCCAGTGTTCAGCCATTAGGGAATCCCAACTTCCCAGTTGTTCTTCAGTAGTAATAACAACACCAGAACCAACAGCCTCCAGCCGTGTGGTGCTCCTCCTTCACCTCGAGGGAAGGCGAGTAGTGATCCTTTTTCCCTTGGTAGCTTGTGATTGCCATATTTTTTCTCCTCACGTGGTTAAATTTGTAATTACAGGATACTAATATGTTGGATTGAAGAATAAATAACTTGATGGTTAACTTATTGTTGTTACTGCTCATAATTAAATGGGGATCAAATTGTATTAATGTGCTGGGCCAGAAAGTCAAGAAGAATGCCACATGGCAGGAAGATATTGGGTCTGTGTGTTAGTTTTTATTTTGTTCACAATAGAACATTGCATATTTTTAAAGAGAACAGTTCTGAACATATCTTTGCACATAAGCCAGCATATGGTCTTGCACATAGATATATTTCAAAAGCTTCATCAAGGGTGGACAAAATAAGTTTGTTAGCCTACTTGGTGGTTATTATGGGGCTTAATACAGTTAGTATGGAGAAGCAGCAGCATCATCAAGTCACCACATTGTGTGAAGAGGTTGTTTGAGCACTGCCAGCAGAGAGCCACTGAAGAGGGATATAGAAAATGTGATGTTTTCTAATGGTTATAATTTTGGCGTGTTTTCTGCCTTCCATTCTGGCACTCCAACTGCAGTTATGGATGTGGAAATGTGGAACTTGTATGTAATTATTTGTTGTATGTACGTTTATTCTAAGAATTATATTAATCCATATAGTGCTTACTACATTGACTACCAGTTTTGTTTATCACATTTCTTGATCACATAGTCCATCCATCAACTGTGAGAGTCTTCACTTGTCTGTCCTCTTTCACCCAACCTTTGTACTCCATCTTTACTTTCCGTCAAGCTTTGTTATAGACACGTGTCGACTACGGTTGAGTTAGAGATAGAGTACAAGATCACCTTCCTGCTACATAGTTTCACAGTGTACATAATTTTTGAGTTCATTAACCAGTAGCCTGTTTGTCTGAGCACCAAATGTATATTTATTTTAACCTCCTGACTTCATAAGCAGGAGAAACACTTGCACCTTGCATGTTTATCTAACTCTACTTCTCAGAATTGGAATATATTTAATTACCCAATGTTCACTAATCGTGTGTTGAGCTCAGTTTCTCAGTTGTTGAGGGACTTTTTTTTAACATCCCCCAGTGTTAAGTAATGGCTTTAATATCCTTTACAGTACTATACTACTTGTTTTTCTGATGTTTTTGTTATGACAAGTACTGTTGCCTTTATACTGGTGTGGTTAGACTGAGAGTTGGTCCTGTGGTGCAGACTGACCAGCCCCTCACAGCCTCACACTCTCAGCCCAAGCACAGTCTGTACTTTAGTATCATTTTGTTTGTGATGAATGGTGTGCAGTTTAAAGTGTGAGAGGGAAGTGATGAATGTATAACTTGTGTGAACTTCCTGAGTTGCATGTGTGTCATCTTCAAGGTGTGGTGTGTGCTCTTTTGTGTGCGTGCATGTACATTGCAGTCAGATCAGATCTGTCTCACTAATACATCAAACACTGTACACCAGAAAAGAGCTGCTATTACTCTTAACTTGATTTTTCTCTTCAGTGTTGCATGGCTGATGGAACACTACAGTCATCATATTGGTGCTGTATCTGATATTTCTTATATATTCCTGTTCAGATCCTTACATATATTTCTATATTTCTCTCAGCCTTTTCCTACTGCAAGGAGTGTGGGTCAGGGTGAGGGCTGTGGCTAACAATCAGTGTGGGTGTGAGGGCGAGCCAGTGCTTGTCACAGGCTGGGGTTGGGAGGGATGGGTTTCTTTTGAATATATATCTGCATTTTCCATAAGAAAAGCACATCTTACAGAGGTTATAACATTGAGCAATTTATTAAGTTAGTTATTACATTTGTGAACTTTTATCTTAAGAACCTACATACTATGTATGTAAGCCTTTGTACATAGTTTCTTCCTTCACAACCATTGCTGTACTCTTTAAGTTGTTAGCATTATAGCGAGTTGTAGTGGTAGTCACATTTTCTCATGATGTGTGTGTCAGGGATCAGCCCAGTTATTACGTTAGTATTTGTGTGCCTAAAATTACTACAAAAAAAGAAGTAATCTTTCATTTACCTGTCTGGTTTACATCTTAGGTCTTACTGGGAAGTCCTTGCAAGTACGTCTATACATACATCTACATTCCTGCGAGTATGTTCTCCTCATAATTGCAAGAGGCACAAGTCCTTCCCTCACAGCTGAGCTTGGCAGCCGCTGGGTTTTCTTCCTTTTGAGTGGTGGTGTGTGAAGGTGAAGCAAAAGATTTTATATTATTTTGGTGACTAAAAATTCTGCCAGACACCTGACTCTCCTACCCTTCATGTGTTAGCGCTAACCCTTTCAGTCCCTCACTGTGGATGAATGCTCTCCATCCCCCTCCCCTCACGTGTATATATATATATATATATATATATATATTGGATTTTTGCAGTCCAGTGAAGCAACTTTGATCACCAGCCAAGCCAGTAGCAGGCCATAGAGAACATTGATCCCATGACATGTGTCCTCCAGGAAGGGTGTGTGCCTGTAGTGATAGTGAAGTGAACAGAGAATAGCAGAAGTGTTTAGTTGAAAGGAAAAGAGTGCTTTTTTGTGGATTTGGTTTTTATTTTATATAAAAGAGAAACGTCACTAGATAAACAATTTACACTGTACATTATATACACACTTGGTGAGAAGTTTTAATAAACATTAAAATAGAAAACACTAATTACTAAAGACTAAAAAAACTTCCACTGAAAATATAGTAAAAACATTTCCAATATGTTCAAGATACTCAAAATTGCTGTATAGGTACAAGTATTCTTATAAATTTTCCAATTAGCCTTGTCAGTCTCTAAAATTTCTTTTACTGAAAAGCAGAATGACAATCAGAAGACTGAGAGAAAGGCATCATTGGCTTGATATGAAGACACTAAACATTGTTACACTGGTGATAGTTTATTTAGCAAGCATGAGATTCATATTATGAATGGTCTTGTATTCTCAATGTCCAATTGAACTTGGCATGTTTAGCCTTACAGCAGTCATATTGTCAAAGTTTATCTCAACAATAGTGCAAGGTTTAAATATTTCATATTTGTTCTTAAAAATCAATAGAGCACTTTGTATTGCAAAAGTGTTGTTTGGAATAGCACTTGCAATCTTTGAAACAACACACTATGTGCTGCTGCTGCTGCTACCTGTCATCCACATGTGAGGCTTTGGGTGCTGCAGACTGAGCCAGGCAGCCCAAAATGGTTTCCATTTGTGCCAGTTTTTCTTTTAGAACAAGAGGCAGATTGTCTTTGACTGAATAGGTGGTGGATGCACCCGAGATCTCCGTGAACACCACCTTGGGAGAACTGCTGCTCACCTGCACACGACTGCCATCCAAGTACTCCACCAAAACCTCTCCATTGCTTCCCTGCAGAAAGAAGGCAAGCTATATTTCATTCTCATATGTGTTATTTTCATACAGTATGGTAAAATTTGTACTTTCTGGAAAAGGACTTTCATGAAAAGTTACTATTGTGATAGTTAGTTTCCTCTCACCTTTGATGCCCAACCAATGTTCTGGATGTAAACTCTGACAGATGAAGTCTTGCATTGTTCTGAGAGTTGAGGCTGAGCATTGGAAGAGTGAGGGTTGAGAGGTAGTCGAATAGCAGGAGGCATACCACCACCAGTGCCAACATGAACACTTGCCAGTGACCCCTCAAATGATCCAAGCTGTCAGAAAAATAATAACTTAGTAGACCTGACTAAGAAATTGATTTGCCAGTCTCCCATTTACACATTTCTATATGAATTAATTGTCAGAGTGTAGTCATGTGGATACTCTATGTAGATGCCAGTAGGGTCACTAAAATATGAGGGCAGTATCTGTTACAAAGAGGTGATGGAGAATGTTAAGGATAAGTAACATCAATAAAACAGACAAGTCAATACCTGGGCCATGATATTATGTGGAGACCTGAAAGACTGCAAGGAAGAGGGAGACAAGTTTTCTTTATCATGTGTGGGATGAGTTCTGCTTCTGGTGGACACAGGTGGGGAGGAAGCTGTTGGTGGCTTGGTTCCCATAATGGCAGGGAAACAACTTAACTCTGTCTTATGAGCAAGGTCATCTAGCACTTGCTCAATACTGAGGCAGTGACTCTGAGCCTGCAGGGAGACAAAATACATATTCTAGTAACTATATAAATATAGTAGGTACATATATAACACAAACATATACAAGTAAATAGTAAGATTGAAAGGAAAGTGATAAACAATACTGGAACTGAAATATATACCTCCTTGAAGTGTTTGAGGAGAGGATGAAGGTGGACTGGAAAGGCCTGTGACTGTGAGGCTGCAGAAAGTGGCCTGGTATGGGAAGCTCCATTTGCTTCCCTCACCACCACACTATTATTACTCTGGGTGATCTTGGTACCTGGGGAAAGAGAGGGAGGATTGCAAGGTCTTAAGCTATGACCATTCCTATACGTAGTGTAAGAGACAAAAAAGTGGCAAGTTTCATAAGTCCTTACCATGGTAAAAATGTCCCACAAAGTCAGGATTAGGAGAGTTTTCCATGAGGTAAAACTTGGCTTGGCAACTGTAGTATGTGATCTTGGTAGTTCTTGATCTCAGCAGTTTTACAAATCTAGAAATATGGAATGATTACTGAGATGGACATACTGAATACAAATAGTAATACTGTATGTGTGTTGTAAAAGAAAAAAAATTACTGGATTCTTTCATTCACAAACTATTCCTTCATAGAGAACCAATGTCAGGTGCTGTTTGTCTGATGGTGAAGTGAGTGAAGTCCCTCTAACCTTGCAGCTGCCTTGTACTTGGTCCAGTACTTGGAGGGAAGGTTTTCATAAGAGTATATGAGATCTGCTCCCTCCTCTGGCAGTGGCACTGGGGACTCCCCCGGAGCTGCACCCAAGCCACCATTGGGCCGGTAAATAACAATCTGGAGGAAAACACAAAGTACCTCAAATACTGACTTAATCTCCAATGCTAATACTGCCTCTTATCCTCAATCTTGGCATGTGAAAAGCACAGAGCAGTTTTTACTGATAGATATGTGTCTGGCATTGAACAAGATATAACAAGCAGAGAGCTTACCCTCAGACCATCTGGGGAGATCCTGCAGACGTCATCCACCAGCTCCTGGTTGTGGCGTACACTGAGGTGCTCCAGACACACCTCCCCGTTCTCAAGAATGTTCAGAAAGTAGCGGTTGCTGCGGTATCGCACCTTCCTCAATCTTCTGGAGGTCAGTGGGGACACTTGCTGTTTGAGGGTTTGACAGCTGTTGGAGGGGGTCTTCTTTGGGGTGGATGGGTGGTGAGGGTTGTTGGGGCCTGGGGTGTTGCCTGAGCTCCTGGATTCACTACTGGCTGCCTTGGGAGGAATGTCACTCAGCATCTTGCCGTGAGACTCACTTGATGAGCCACAGCTCTGAATCTTGCTCTGTGGCTTATTCACTTTGGGATGAGAATTACTGGAGACACGACTGCAGCCAGAATTAACCTCCCTGTCTCTATTGTCTGTTCTGCTGTGGCTGATGCTGCATGCTGATGCTGATGTCTGCTGCTCCCTATGGTCATGGATTGATCGGTGGTGTGAACTTTGAGAGCAGGGGTGAGTTTTGTCCCTGTATGTCTCCCTTGACCTGTCTCTTGCATTAGGATGCTCAGGTGCTCTCACTCTCTGTTCACTTATATCTCTGGGTCTCTCCCTCAGTTTTTCCAGAGACCTGCTTCTGCGGGAGTGGCCACGTCTCTCCTTGGGTGTGTCGTTCCATCTCTCGTGGGAGTAGTCATGGCTCCTGGACACATAACTTGCATTTCCTCTAGACATAACACTGTGTCTGGTCTCAGAGTCTTCCCTCCAGTAACCATCTGCAGCTCGGGCCAAGTCTCTTGACCCTCTTGGTGTTCCACCATAACAATTGTCAGAATAAAGAGGCTCACCGGTGCACTCAGAAGGCTGACTCCGCTGAGTGCTGCACTCCTCATGTGCAGACTCCATAGAGCTATGGTTACTTTGATAGTGGCCTTCTTGCACTGCATCACTATAATAACCACCGGGAACACTACTCACGTTCCTTGGGAGAATATCTCTCTCTAAAGATCTGGACTTTTTCCGAGACTTGTCATAACCATGTCCAGCTCCTCTGTGGTCTCTGGTTGTATTGGATGCACTGCTGCTGAAGCTGTATGATGATTTGTCATCATGAAAACTAGAGGAGTAGTGCCTGGTGTCTGAAGGCTGATGGTGACGATGGTGCTGCCGGAGTCGCTCCTCATACACATCCCGTTCTTTCCTTTGAGGCGGAGGATGGGAAGGAGGAGGGAAGGCAAAGTCCTCCCCTCGTTTCAGTGAAGGAAGGGGAGTGAACTTCCTCTTGAG
Source organism: Callinectes sapidus (assembly GCA_020233015.1). Classification (NCBI taxonomy): domain Eukaryota; kingdom Metazoa; phylum Arthropoda; class Malacostraca; order Decapoda; family Portunidae; genus Callinectes; species Callinectes sapidus. The sequence continues at coordinate 1,730,680 of CM035186.1, read as the reverse complement.
ACTATCAATGACCCCCGCATTTGGTGGAAGAAGATCCCTCGGGCTGCAAAGAGTCAATGTAGTAAATGTCAAATTTCCAATACACACAGCAAGAACAATAGCCAAGGGAAAAGCTTATCAACTGAATCATATAAATATAAGTAGATATACAAGACAAATAGCTCATTAACTTGGTAATATTATGCTATATGCAACATACAAATGACAAAACTACTACTGGGGGAAGAATTTGCAGAACTATCATACCTTGACTTCATTCTGACAGGTGGTGATGGTGGGTACTTGGGGTGTGGCTCACTGTGTGTGTTGCCTGGGTGGTGTCCTGACGAGTGGACACCGCCCCCCTCCGACCACTCACTCTCAGATATGGCAGCGAGAGGGACTCTGGTGTGGTGGGTGGTGGCCAGCGTTGTCATGGTGTACATTCCACTGTCACAGACTCGAGATGCATCCGTCCTGCCTCCAGCAGTCATGAATGGGTGACTTGGGACCAGATTAAGTTTAATTCTTTCCTTGGGATTCTTTTTGAGGCAATCACCAATGAGGGAGTGAGCCTCAGCTGACACATAACTGGGGACCTGAAGGGGAATGGCACTTTATTTTCTGAAGGTTGAGATATGATGGTACAATAGAAATGGTAAATATCAAATTACCTGGAGGACTGTTACAGATTTGCTCACCTTGTACTCCCCCATGACAACCTTGGTGAATATAGACTCCTTGAGCCCCTTGCCATCAAAGGGAGGGTGACCCACCAGCATGATGAACAGCATACACCCAAGACTCCACACATCAGACTCCAGTCCATGGGAACTCCGGGTCACCACCTCAGGGCTGCAACATCAACAAGCACCATCATGTCAAGTACCACTCATATTAATCATGAGGTCTCATATACTTGTACAGTAAAAAAAGAAGGGTCTAAATTGTAACTTTGAACTACTACAGCAAAATGAAAATTGTTAAGTAATTGCTCAGTGTCATATATCTCTACAGCACAAGAAGGAAAGAAACTGAAAATAGAAACATTCCCTTTTAATTTCAAGAGAAGAGGATCAGAGTGCCTACTTCCTAAGACTCCCACCTAATGTAGTTTGGAGTGCCACACATGGTGGTGTGTCGATCATCAGGCCGCTGCAGCTGAGTGGCCAGGCCAAAGTCAGCGATCTTAACCTGCTGCTGGCCATCAAGGAGGATGTTTGAGAGGGTCAGGTCACGGTGAATGATGGCCTTGGAGTGTAGGTAAAGCATGCCGTCCACTATCTGCCGCAGGTATTCCCGAGCTGGATATAAGGAACACATGGGCAAAGTGAGAAACCAAATAGTACTGTGTGTGTGTGTAAATGGTGCAGTAACACATTCAATATCAACAAAAACACAACTGGTAGACAAATAACACAGCCTCAATTCACCTTCATCCTCAGACAGCACCCTGCCGAGGTTCTTGAGGTGTTTCTGTAGCTCGCCCTTGACACACAGTTCCAGGATGAGATAGACATACTCCTGGTCCTCAAAGAAAGTGTACAGCTGGAGGATGGATGGGTGGCAGAGATGGGAGTGGATGGTCACCTCCTGCCGCACTCTGTTGATCAACCCTCCGGCCGTAATCTGGCTCTTGTTAATCTGCGGAACAAGATGATTAAGGTAATAGCATTGTTAAAATTTCTGTAATCAAGTAAACAAATTCTGCTTATAGCAGAATAATTCTACCTCCATCACATTAACAAAAAGTGTTTTTCTACTTTCCTACAGAGAAGGATCAGAATAATACTGAAATAACATTAGCAACTCCATGTGACAGCTTTATGTTTGGTATAGATTAATTCACTTCATTAATTTCATTGCTAAGCCTTTCACTATACAGAGCATAATTTAAAAGCATCACATTTTTGCCAAGAAATAAATAACCAGTCTCTATACTATTATGCTAACATTATTTCTACAAAACTGTAGTAGTACTCTAATATTGAATGATACATTTTTTTATCTCTTTGGTGAATTGACATTCTCAGTGAGGCCTTTTTCTTCAACTTTTGTTGTCCTTGGCCAGTCGGTTAGATGATGCTCTTCTTACATAAAAAGAAAGAAAAAACAGTGAGTGAATAACAAGTAATTTGAGACCCACGACACACCTTCTTGATGGCCACGTCCCTGCCAGTGTTGCGGCATTGCGCCCGGTACACTGTCGCAAAGCCACCCTTGCCCAGCTGCTCCCCGACATCAAAGTCCTGCAAAAGTGTGGTCAGCTCAGGTTAGCCAATAAGATACTGCACATTCACTATAGTAAACACAAGAAGAGTAAAACAATTTTCAATTCTAGTATTCCTTATTTTTATTTATGGTAAATGGGAGCTATGTTCTGTTATCCCCATATGGTTCTCTTACTCCTGTCCTATGTTGCTCTTACCTTGCCCTGTGTGTTCTATTGCTGTATTCTCTCCCCTTATGTGTCTAACTTTTATCCCGCTATCTTATCCTCCCTTATGTTCCTCTTATCCTCTCCTGTCCCTCATGCACTTCCCTGCTCCTCTCATCCTGCCCTGTATTCCTCTATCTCTCCACTGTTTTACCTTCACTCTTGCTACTCTTTCCTATGCTCCTCAGTTATCCTTCTCCACCCCCTATGTTTCTTCTTACTCTTTCCTCACCTTCCCAGCATCCCCCTTCTCTTTCCTGTTTCTTCCCTTATTAAGCTTCTGACTTTCTTCTCTCCCTATCCTAAGCATCCTTCTCTCCCTAAGCCTCTGTGACTTCCTTCTCTCCCTATCCTAAGCATCTTTCTGCCCCTGTGATTCCCTTCTCTCTCTCTTTCTCGCCCCTTTTCACTCCTCACCTAAGCATTTGTAACTCCCCTTTCTAGTTCCTCCCCTCCCAAGGGTAAATATCCAGAAAGGCGTCAATATGATCTAAAGTAATCAGGAAGGCATCAATGAATGTATTTTGATGCCCTGAGCTTGAAATAAGTATTAAAAAAAGTGATATATCCTTCTTTTCCCTGCCAGTGAGTCTAGTAATACTCCCCCAGTGATCTTTTTTTCTGCCCCGGATTTCCTCCCCTCTCCCCAGCGTCCCCTGTGTCTCACTTTACCTTTATTGAACACCCAAACACACTCCGGCCGTTCATTATCGTCCACCTGTTGCATGTTATCGACTAATTTCCTGGACCATGACGCTTTCCTTCTTCTCACTACTGACTCGCCATGTTTATGTTTTTGTCTTTGCCACCTGCAATGGGTTCTGCCTTCCCATTGGCTGCTTCTGGGTACGAGTGGCCAATGATAAATAAGGTTTTCTTGAAATGCGAGGCTCCTATTGGGTGTGAGGCGTCCCTTGATGAACCGCTCCGCCAATGGGAAGGATGTTCACAGGTCGATGGCAGGGAAGGGAAGACTCGTTTTAAGGTTTTCAGCAAATTTCAAGGGAACGGATTGAAGTTTCTTTTTTTACTATTTGTCTCCTTTGTCCTCTTTTTTTTGTCATGTGTGGACTGTGCAGGAGATATAAAGATGAGAGAGAGAGAGAGAGAGAGAGAGAGAGAGAGAGAGAGAGAGAGAGAGAGAGACAGAGAGAGAGAGAGATTCCAAAGGAGACTGGGTTTAGAGTTTTCAATGAATTTAAATGGAATGAGGTGTAAGTCTGAATATAAATTGCTATCACTTGATTATTTTTTATTGCTGTTGAAGTATGATAGGGATGCGAAGGAAAACAAAACAAAAAAGTATGCACCATTAATTAAATAGAGGAAAACCAGAGGGTAATTGATTTTGAGTTACAGTAAAGCAAAAGGAGGAAAAGAATATAATAACTTTCTTTTCTTTTACCTACTGTATGATAAAGATCGGCTGAGTTATAAAGGTTAAAGAAGAATTGAGAGAGGCCAAAAGGTAAGACTCGTTTTGAAGTTTGCATTGAAGGGAAGGGATTGCACACACTGTTATTACGTATTCTTTCCTTCCTTTATTTTATTTATTCTATACACCAGGGAGGTCAGCCGAGAGCAAAGCAATTAACGCAAAAACCTGAAACAAAAACGGAATTAAAGGGAAAGGCAAACTGAGAGAGAGAGAGAGAGAGAGAGAGAGAGAGAGAGAGAGAGAGAGAGAGAGAGAGAGAGAGAGAGAGAGAGAGAGAGAGAGAGATTTATGACTTTTTTTCGTTGTAAGATGTATACAATAAAGTAAATCTGGTCATGCTGGAGAGAGAGAGAGAGAGAGAGAGAGAGAGAGAGAGAGAGAGAGAGAGAGAGAGATGAGACTCGTTTACGAATTTTAACAATGGGAGCTATTGAATGAAAAATATAACCTGCTTTACTTTTTTTTTCATCACACAGAATGTAGATCAACTGAGAAAAGGAATAATGAACAGAATAATCCCTCTCAAACAAAAGATCTTGCCTAATATGACGCTCCTAAAAGATACCTATAGGAATAGCGAAATATATTATATGTGTATTATACAAGCGCAGTATATATGTGTTTTCATAAGCCTCAGGGACAAATCATATGGTTGCAAATTGATAGAGCGAACCAGTGTTGCCAGGTCTAGGGAAATTTCCCTTTTCTAGGGGAAAATTGACCCCTGGAGGGAAAAAAGGGAAGAAATTTTAAAATTTACCAAAATCTAGGGAAAAACTAAAAATATGGGAAATTTTGAGAATAAATGGTATATTCTCCGTGGTTGAATAGACGAGAGATGGAGTGGAAGGTGAAGATGCAATACACGATCAGTTCCCGTACTGAGTGCGGTTGGCTGCACGAGAGAGAGAGAGAGAGAGAGAGAGAGAGAGAGAGTGGGGGGGGGGCGTAACTGAGTGGCTGGAGGAGGGAGGGAGTGTGAAGGGGGAGGTATAATACAGGATCAGTTCCTGTACCTAACAAGTGTAGTGACTGAATGAGAGGGACGCATCAGTTCAGATACTTAGTCTGTACTTGATACCGATCGCGGACGCATGTACTGTCAGCAGAACATTCTTACCGGCTGAAATGGCTTCAAAAGACAGTACCAGTGAGAGTGAACACACCGAAACCCCTCCAGCTAAACGCAAATGTTTGGTGTATAATCAAAAATATTTGAAAAAATGGGAGAGTGATCCTAAATTTAGTGGTTGGATTTCCAAAAGTGACAAAGGGCCAATGTATTACTTTTGTAAAGCTTGCGGTAAGGATGGAAAAGCTGGGAAATCTAAACTGGAAAAACATGCAATGGGGATGAAACATATCAGTAATGTGGAAGCTCGTCAGAAAACTGTCAGTGTCCTATCACTGCCAGCATTCAGTGGAAAGAGTAGGCAAGAAAAACAAGTGAAAGAGAGTGAAATAAGACTAGCAGCATACATAAGTGAACACAATGCCCCATTTACAGCCATGGAACATTTAGTGCCACTAATCCAAGCAGTGTGTCCTGACTCAGAAATTGCCAAGAAGCTGAAGATCCAAAGCATTAAAGCCGTAAGTTGGTGTGAGTTTTTTTTTCTCTCTCTAATTTTGCTTCAGTAGACTGTAGACTATCATATAAAGGTTGTTTTATAACTGCAAAAATACTAATAGTGGTCGATATATGCGGGCATATTCATAAAAATACTTTAAAATGTAGCATATTAACCTTAAATAAGAAAGGGAAACTTTGCATCTAAAAGGGAAAATTTGATGGCACGCCTAGGGAAATATGGCTGTGGCAACCTGGCAACACTGGAGCGAACATAACTCTCGGATCCATAGCTTTTTGAAACGTGTTTCTCTAGCTATAACCTGTTTGTGTATAATAAGGAGTCATAATAATACCAAAAGATAAAAGAAACACAATACTGGTACCTTTATCATGTCCCATCAACCAAAACACAAATTATGTACCTATGTCGCCCGGTCGCTGAGTAAGATATTGACATATATAGGATTTTATGATAGTCAAGATACAAATATTGTTTGTTTTTGTTTTTATTTATTTATTTATTTTTTTTTTCGTCCCAGGGCACTACTAACAATCGTTCCAAGGCAGGAACCATAGCGAAATCTCTTATCCAGTGGAATACCTCTCATATCCTCAAAATTCTTACCATGATGTATTTCATGATTTACTGTAGATTAACTTACATTTATACTTTTATGTAGAAAATAATAGCAAGAGAGAAGGCATGTCAGGCTTTCTCTAGTTGTGAAATAGATCAAACCATACAATTTCATCAACTTTTCCACGTCCTTCTCGTATGTACTAGAAGGATGTAGAAACCACCTCTGGATGTGGAAATCTCTGGAAAAATAATTTATCTACTTTTCCTATTTGATGGATGGCTAGTTTTATGATCTAAGCAGTTTATTGATCATATATAAAGACAAACCATAGTGATATAAAAAGTAAAAGCATGTAAAAGTGAAAAAAATGTCAGAAAAATCCATGTGAAGATACGTAACAGTTGATTTACGGCACGTTTAAATTACTAAGCGCCTGAGGGAGCTAGAATTAAATAACACACGGATAAAGTATATAAAACTTGATTGAAATATCTAGAAATGATAAAAAAAATACACACAGACACATAAAAGTAGAAAATAGATAAAAGGATGGTGTGCGCCTGTACTGCTAGTAGTTGAGCCTCACCGGCCTCGTGCAGCAGCGTGTCCTCTAGAAATTTCGTCAGTGTGTCATGAGCGGCGAGTGAGGGAGAGTGAATAGAGAGAGGTTGAGCAGTGTGGTTCGGGAAGTGTCCACAGCAACACGTCAGTCCGTAGCCTCTCTCCCGGACTCTGCAGCGACCACTCCTAGGGTAGAAACAGGCACGAGGGAAGATGTCGGTGATTGGCATTGACTTCGGGACAGACGGGTGTTACATCGCCGTGGCCAGACAGGGCGGCATTGAGACCATTGCTAATGATTACAGTCTGCGCTCCACCCCGTAAGTCCACTGCAACGATACTAAGTGTGGTTCAGAGATGTGTACCTCGTGTGCAATGGGTCTTTAGTGGCCATGAATCACCTCTTGTATATTTTATTTCAGCTTTCTGTATTTACTGGTATGGTTGCAGTAACACGTCATTTCTATGGTCTATTTAAGGCCAGGATGTACTGTTTACTAGCCATATATGTAATAGGTCACGTAATTCCCTTAATAGGTCATGCGTTCTACTGTTTACTACGTTGTTTTGTGGTTAACATTCCTTGTTTCGTTGCTAATATTCTTTTATAGCTTCGTGGGCTATGCATGTCAGACTACAGTTGGTTTAACGTGTGCTCGGTTTATTATAGTTTCTGCCCCTAATTCTTAAGCCAAAACCACTTCAGTCCAGTTTCACTAGTCATCGTATCTTTAAATCTCAGAGCTACAGTTTCTCGACGTTTCCTTCAGATCCGATCCTTCCGAAGGGATTACGTCTGCTGTTGCCCGGGAATTCCCTCAGCGGCTTGTCTTACTCCTGTGATAGTGATGTGGATAATATCATTTGGCAAGATGATGTAGATAGATGGCTCGCGCTGTTTTCCGGCCTGTGTTTATAAAGTAGATGTGTCAGAGGTGGAGATATTATGCAGGATGTTATTCCGAGAGAGAGGGTAGGTGGGTGGGTGGGGGGGAGGGATGAGTGTGTATGCAGACAACACTACTCGTACTCGGCTCCTCTTCCCTTGCCTTCATCAACTCGTGTTTTGCTTTGCCTCGTGGAAAACACCGCTGTCTCACTACAGATATTTATTTGGAGGTTCTTTATTACGGTTTTATCACCATTCAACGGCATAACGTGATCGATTGTCACTTCCTCCTTCCTCCACATGGTCACCAGGGTGGAAGGTGCTGGAACATTGCATAGTATCAGTTACCGGGGAAGCTTATTACTTGTTATCCTATTACCCGTTATTGTTTTCATCCTACCTGTACCGAGTCACTTTACATTCCTGTGCTTAAAGTATATACTATTGTGGGCGAACGTAGATGTTCTTGTGCATGTTATTGAGTTTCGCCTTTGGTTGGTTTCAGCGTGTTATGTAATAGTGGGGACACTAAACGTTTATTCAGCATCTCAACTTATCTTTAGTGTAAGCTTCGGTGGTGGTGGTGGTAAGGAGTTCACACACCAACGCCTGTTATCATAGTTAACTGCTGGAAGCATTCTTGATTCTGATTATTAATACATCTCTTCTTATATGTCATGTTGGAAGATGTAACAGTGTGTGTGTGTGTGTGTGTGTGAAGGGCAGAGCAGTCATGCACACCCACACTCCCACCTGTCTTGTGCCTGCCAGGTGGTACATAATTGGTGCAGATACCATGGTGTCTCTACCTTACCTGGCTGCTGGGAATAGTGGATGCAGTGAGGCAAAGCTTAAATTCATTCCTTGCTCATTACACTAATACAACAATTGTTACTCATTATTATCTGTCCACATATCCATTCAGTCATTCTTTGGACTACAACATAATGGGACTTTGGCATGTCTTCTCCATTCAGCCTTCCACCTCTTCTCATACTTTGGTAGATAGATAGATGGAGAGAGAGAGAGAGAGAGAGAGAGAGAGAGAGAGAGAGAAACTGACAGACAGACAGACCTGAATCCTCTCCCATAAGACCACACACACACACACACCATGTAAAGTAGTGGTTAACACACTCGCCTCACAACCAAGAGGGCCTGGGTTTGAGTCCCGGGTATGGTGAGGCAAATGGGCAAGCCTCTTAATGTGTATCTAGCACCTGTTCACTCTGCAGCAAGTAGGTACAGGATGTAACTCAAGGGGTTGTGGCCTTGCTATCCTAGTATGTAGTGTGTGATGTGGTTTCAGTCCTAACCGAAGATTGGTCTATGAGCTCCGAGCTCACTCTGTAGGGAAAAGGCTGGCTGGGTGATCAGCAAGTGACTGGGACAATGAATGCACACACACACACACACACACACACACACACACCCCAGAGTCTTGAAGTAGCATCTCCAAGGCGTGTAGGATGTGAACCATTAGAAGCCCGTCATCTTATCAATACAGGGGTGTTATGAGGTGTCTTGTGCAGGCCGAGGGGTGTTTTGTAGCCTTCATTTTCTTTCTTATGCTTTTCATGTCATGCAGTGGTGTCCATCTTGAATGTATAAGTCATTGACCTCCAGGAATCCTTTACACTAACCTATAGGGATTTCATGTCTGTAAATTGAGTAGTGTCTTGTAGTTTTTGTATTTATTTTGAAGGTTCTTTGGCATGTAGAAGTTTCTATAGGAAGTGCTCAGGATGTGACTCATTTAATTAAAACAAAGCTGGAAACTCTTAAAGGATATAAATTTGTAAGATACTCCCACCACCAAGTAGATTAGAGGAAATGAACCCTTCCTCTCGGGGGATTAAACAAAACATAGATGGGAAGCTTCCATACAAGGGCTTGGGAGAAAATGAACTTGTCATGAACCCAGCCAATAGTACAGTTAAGGAACTTTCATTCATTGCATATTCTGAGGGTACCAGGTGACAGCTGAGGGGGTTAGTAAAAGGACAGCATGGAAGAGTAAGGGAGGCATTTGTAAGAGTCACTGATAGGAGAGTAGATAGAGATGTGATGCAAAATTTTCGCCTTTTTGTTTCTTTACCATTACATCGCTCTCTTACTGTGTTGGTTTGCTATTACATTGTCCTCTTGGTATGTTGATGGAGTTACTTTGCCATTAGAGTAAAAATCATGTGCTTAAGATAAGGTTTTGTCTATAGATCCGTTGTGTGTGATAAGATAAAGCTCAGATGTGGGTCGTGAGTACAGGAGAGTACTATGAGGTAATAATTTCACAAAATACAGGATGCACCTTAGGTAGAGGAAGCCCATGAAGTTTATTTTTTTCTTTTAGTTGTACTATGTCCATTTGTCTGGTTTCAAATTCCTTCAGTATTCTGTCACCTTGGAAGTGGTCACATGAATAGGTAAACAGCAGGGTGAGGCCTTCTTAGAACCTCATGCTTTATAAAGAGATCATGTAAGGGGAAGTCAAGAGGAGACACTTTTAGGCTTTCATAGAATCTTGTGCTGTTTTGAGAGATTCTGTAAGCAAGAGTTAAGAGGAAACTAATTGCACCTGTCATCTTTATTGAGGCTTTCTTAAGATTTTGTGCTGCTTTGAAAGATTATGTCAGCAAAATTTAAGGATTGTGATTGCAATTACATTTTACTTATGATATATTGTGTAGTCTGATGTTAACAAAGAGTTAAAGACTAGTGTAGCAATTTGTGAATCTAAGGCATGTTTGAATGAATAGATTAAGTAAAGAGGCTTAGCTGAGATGTAGTAGTAGTGACAGAAGCAACTAGGAAAAGATTAGTTTAGATTCATCAGTCAGGAAGAGGATTTGATTTCATCTTGTTACTAGACCGGGTGCTATGAATGACATGATAAGTGAATGAAAACACGTGGAACTACTGACCACAGAGAGGGAAAAGTAGAGATAACAGTGTCTTGTGTTTGATAAGCAAGTGAAAGTTGGTGCAATCTGTGAACAGTTGACTGGTGAGTGGGCGGGAGCGGGTTGGCCAGCAGGCGGTGTGCTTTCCCCTGTGGGCCAGATGGAATGATATAGCTCAAAGCTGTCACAATGCCTACTACACCAGTGTGGTAAAAATACTGGTGGTGCATCTGTTGGAGTTCAAAGCTTTGTTCTATCACTACTTGGCAACCTAGCCAAATTGCAGAGTCACTTTTATTTATTTGTTTATTTATGCACACAAACACACCCATAAACAGTTTAGTGAGGCCACGTGGCAATAGAAATGAAGAGATCTGAGGCAGAGTATCATTCTATACTTGTCGGTAGTACAGTAGTACACGGAAGGTGTGAGAATGATGCATCTCTTAATTAAGGATAGACAGACCTCACCTGTTGTGTCCCTGCCAGGGCTGAAAGTTGTGGTAGCAATGCTATGGCTAAAGTTCTTGAGTTAGAGAACATACATGTGATAGGAAGGAATGAATATGTTTTGTTTGTTGCATAGTAATGTGGTGGAGGTGACAGTTTTAAAACGTGTGCAGCGGCATTAATTGTCACTAAGTGAAGCAGAGTGTGGTGATGTAGTAGTGGTGGGAAGGGACAAGTCCTCCATGCATGGTAATGTGGCATAGGTGACAGTGTCCACGTCAGCAACGTTGATATTGCTGGTTTTCACTTTGCATACTAATGACTGGGATTCACCTGCTGACATTATATAGTGAGTGGTGTCTCACTGCACCATGTCCAGCAGCCAGGATGAGGCCGCTGCACTGACAAGAGTAGGTATGGATTTATTGCATAATGAGCTTTGAATTTAAGTTATTGATTTACCCTTGAAGAGTTGCTAGGCACTACCCATATCTTAAGAATCATTATTGCTATTCATTAGTACTTTATTATTATTATTATTATTATTATTATTATTATTATTATTATTATTATTATTATTATTATTATTATTATTAGTTTGTTGTAGGTAGTAGTTTGTAGTTAGTAGTAGTAGTAGTAGTAGTAGTTATACCCCCACACGCGTACGGTATATGTGTCTGGAAGTGAGTTTTGAGGGCAGGGCTGATGAACGGTCGTGGTTCGCTGCGTTGTAGGTGGGCGGAGAGCGGAGGATACGGCAGGGTCACCAACATTGAGGCGGCCAGATTGGGTTGTGGCCCTCGCGTGGGTTTTCACCTTCACCAGACAGTGAGAGGGACGCTAAGATCTTAATGTTAAATATATGCGTTCTCTTGACGTAGGCGACGAAAACATAAACACACACGAACACACACACACACACACACACACACAATACGCATCTGGCAGGGTTTAGTGGCCAAGCTGGTGGACTAGATAGACTTACGTGAGGGGGGCGTTTTTCACTGGCAGACATTGAGGCGTCTGTAGCCACACAAGTTAGCATTGCCTGTTGGCGTGTGGTGGTCCATCTCAATTCATTATGAGTTTATGAGTGACCCAGTGAGAGATTACGTAACAACTGGCCGCGAGGTGGTGTCTTCATCTAATACTCAAGAATCACGTTCACTTTTTTATCTCCGTGTCTGGTGTCGCTCTCTCATTAGCCAGTGAATTGAGGGTGTGGGCACGCTGGCTAGGGTTAAGGAGGGGGACAGCGAGGTTAAAGGATCTGGACTGGTTGGCCAAACAAGGTTAGAACTTGAGAGTGGTCGCGGTATTGAGGTGACGTCACGACCACTGATGCTGACTCACGCGGCGAACCTATCTCTACCACCATCATCCTTCTCATTCCGCCCTCGCATCATTATTACGGGACTGTGGGCAAAGAATCAAGGTATTAGATCACCCAGTATCCCCCAGCATCCGCCTCAGATCTCGATTCACCGCCGCGCGACAGACGAGACACACTAAACGTTTAAATTTGCCTTTGTCAGCTGTTGGGACATTCACGCCCATTCTTATCAGTGCCTGTACGGAGTCATGATAAGAAGATGAGAGAGAGAGAGAGAGAGAGAGAGAGAGAGAGAGAGAGAGAGAGAGAGAGAGAGAGAGAGTAGGGGGGAGGATAATTTTTCCTGGGATAGAATCAAGCTTTACTTTTAATTCTAATTCTGATATTTCCCTTATAAATTTGCGTATATTCCATGCACACACCACTCTATAATACACTTTCTCTCTCTCTCTCTCTCTCTCTCTCTCTCTCTCTCTCTCTCTCCCTCTCTCTCTCTCTCTCTCTCTCTCGCGCTCTCTCTCTCTCTCTCTCTCTCTCTCTCTCTCTCTCTCTCTCTCTCTCTCTCTCTCTGTGTGTGTGTGTGTGTGTGTGTGGGTGTTACTAGTCTTAGGTGAGTGACATGTAACGTTGCATTGGTCAGGGCTAGATCAGCGGTGGGTCGGGAAGGGAGCAGGAAGGTGGCAGTGGAGGTGCAGTATGTGTGGCATTTGCCAGCCTCCGGGCCAGACAGCGGGGAGTGTTGTGAAGGAGGGAGGGAGGGGGGAGGGGGGCGATAAGGTTGTGGTTACATTAGCAAATGAAAATATAAACAACTTGACCCTAAGTGTGCGTTTGTTTCTCGTGTGTGATAGGTTGAAGACAGCTGACTTGCTCCCTTGTGAATCGGGGATGTGTGTGTGTGTGTGTGTGATGTAATATTGCCGGCGGGTGGTGGTGGTGGTAGTAGTAGTAGTAGTAGTAGTAGTAGTGGGGGTGGGAGACCAGATTTTTCGTCAGATACCGGTTGTAAGAAGTAATACATCCTGCACGGGGTTGGACCTTTCACAAATACCTCTGACTCACCACCTCTCGCTCTTGCTCTTCCCTCTCTTCAAGAGTTGCCACCTACCTATATTCCGAGGCATCTAGAAAGTTTTTTGCAAGCGCAGATGGTATTACTCAAGGCTTTCATTCTGCTTTCTTTGCATTCCCGTGATGCAAGAATGACTGAAATAAACCTGCCGAACTCCCTGACCCCTTCCAACACAGAGAAGGCAAAGGAGACAAGTGTTTTATTTATTACTAGTCTTGTACCGCTTGTAGATGCGACTCGGGTACTGATGCACGTGAGGTTGCAATCAGAGCACCTGCACACGTGTTATGGCAGCAGGTGAATGATGACCTCCCGACCCAGCGTGCGTCTGCCATCATAGTACACATGCGTTAGTGGGTGGGGGATGAAAGAGCTGTACAAGGGGAGAAAGTTGCAGAGGTTGAGAGGTGCAGGTGACACTAAATAAGGAAGAGGTGCCTGGTGTGTCTTCTTGCCAAATTTATCCCACCCCCGTAAATGTGGTGGGATTAATAGTGGCTAAAATCAACACTCTGGGGAAATTACCTCGCTCGTGTGTTATGTGGCATCGCTGGAGTGGTGGCAGGGGTGGGTTTCTCTCACATCTCATGGATTAGTTTATGCTCATAATAATGCTATGATTAGAACTAGAGGTGGGAGTCAGCTGATAAGTTTATCTCGGGATGTTTAAGTGATTGCTTTGTGTATGTATAATTTATATCATTGAGAGAGAGAGAGAGAGAGAGAGAGAGAGAGAGAGAGAGAGAGAGAGAGAGAGAGACTAATTTTAAGACGAGTATAGAAATATTTTTAGCCATGAAAGTTGATCCATATTTTTTTCTTTTATTCTGAGTGCCTCCATATATAATAAACTTGTGACCTGATGTTGTTACTAGGATGATAGAGTTCATGAGTACTACTGAGATCTTTTACCACTACCACCAGCACCCACCATCATCATCATCATCATCATCAGGGACTCATTGATGCCTTTGTTGTAGGTCATGTGTTGCCTTTGGGGAGAAGAACCGTATCCTTGGTGTGGCAGCCAAGAATCAGATGACCACAAATATGAAGAACACCATCCATGGCTTCAAGAGGTTATTGGGACGTCATTTCAGGTAAGAAGCAGCAGCAGCAGCAGCAGCAGCAGTAACTTTTATAGAAAATAATGGTGTGGTCACTTTCCCTTCCCTACAATTCTCAGTGTTGCAGCGGCAGAATTGCTTCATGGTGTGTGCTCCTGGTCATGTGCTGAAAAAACAACAACACAGACTTACATTCCCAGCGAAGTTTCAGTAATGGGGGGACATTTTGAGCAGCCATATTTCTTATTTCCCAAGCTAACTCCTCCAGCCTTGCATTAGAGACATTTTATTTTGGTATTTTGTGTGCAAATGACTTCACTTTTACCACTCACATGTTCTTGATGGTTTGAAACTCTATTGCTGTGGATGGAAGGAGTGAGAACATTGAGACTTTCTTTGTTTACTGTACAGCCTTCAGGGATAAGAACAGTGCTGGGTGCTAAAGAGATATAACACCTACATGATAGTATTTGACAGATTAAAGTGAAAAAGGAGATAACTGGATACCCTTTGACAGTAACATCTTTAGACTTTAGAGGGAATAGACACAGCTTAACCTTAACACTCGTATATATTTCATTGTCACATACACATTGCATATTTCTCATAGCTATTAAACCCCTTCAGTACTAGGATGCATTTTTACCTTTAGTTTTGGCCATGTTAAGATGATTTTATTGACATTAGGAAAGCTCTGTGGAGTTTAATGGCTAGGGTCTTCATTATTCTAATCTCCACCTTAGTTTCTGAAGCTGTTTAGAATCATTAAATAGTAAGAAAAACCGATATGAAAATGCATCACAGTACTGAAGGGCCTAAGAATAATTTGCTGATTGAGATTTTACATTCCAGAGATCCAAAAATCCAAAATGAGGTGTCCACTTTACCATATCGAACTGTAGAGTTGCCGGACAGAGGCGTTGGCATCTCGGTGCGCTACCTGAACGAGGAGCACACCTTCACGCCGGTCCAGGTGACTGCCATGCTCTTCACCAAGCTCAAGCTCACGGCAGAACAAGCTCTCGGCATCAAGGTCAACGATGTGGTGATTGGGGTGAGTGTGTTGCTGCTTGTTGTCATTGTGTGGTTAGGCTGTGTTCTCTCTCTCTCTCTCTCTCTCTCTCTCTCTCTCTCTCTCTCTCTCTCTCTCTCTCTCTCTCTCTCTCTCTCTCTCTCTCTCTCTCTCTCTCTCTCTCTCTCTCTCTCTCTCCTCAGGAGACAGTTGAGAAGAGAAACAATGTTTAGAAATGTTATTGTGGCTAAATTACAATCTATTTATTCACTGTCTTAGAGAATGCAATACTTGCATAAATTGAGAGTTACCTGTACTGATAAAATAACATTTACGGTGCAAGATTCTTCTAATAAAAAACATTGCTTCAGGTACCTGTGTACTTCACGGATGCAGAACGAAGGGCTCTGTTGGATGCAGCTGTCACCTCTGGCCTTAATGTGCTTCGCCTTCTCAATGAGACCACTGCTGTCGCTCTCTGCTATGGTATTTATAAGCAGGACCTCCCAGCACCTGAGGAGAAACCCAGGAATGTGGTGTTTGTTGATTGTGGTGCTGCCAATATTCAGGTAAGTGAAACTGGGTTGAAAACTTTTCTCATAACTTGACAAATTGTGACTTGGTTTGTGCTGCATGATGTGTCCAACAGTGCTAAATGTCACAGTTAACAGTAATTTGAAGATACTGAGTGAGATGCAAAATGTACCACAAGACTAATCACTTTGTCTCATATGATTCATATAAGATTTGCTAGTTTTATGTCAAGTAATAGAAAAATACAATGTGGGTGAACTGTGCATCATTGAGTATCTCTTCCAGGTGTGTGCTGTAGCATTCAACAAGGGGAAGCTCAAGATGCTGGCCACAGCAGCCGATGCTAACCTTGGAGGAAGGGACTTTGATCGTCTCATGGCCCAACATTTCTCCAATGAATTTAAATCTAGATACAAGGTGAGACAATGCACACAACCCCTGGACCAATGAAGACTAACTGTGTGTGTGTGTGTATTTTGGCACTTGTCTTGTTTACATAGAGCTGTGACCCAAGAGAGTGTTCCTTCCACAGATTGACGCCTCCAGCAACCCTCGAGCTTGGGTGCGCTTGTGCTCTGAGGTGGAAAAATTGAAGAAACAGATGTCGGCCAATTCCACAGATCTTCCAATCAACATTGAGTGCTTCATGGATGACAAAGATGTTAGTGGCAAACTCAACAGGTAAGAAACAGTCTGAAGAACAGTCATCATCATCTCTACTATACCAACTATGTCAACATTTTCAAATTTTCAATACAACTCCATTGTCCACATTCTTAAGTGCTGTGCCTCAAGGTCATGCTGCTTATTATCTAGTTATTCTGTGTAATATGGATGTCATAATGAATTGTTAACAAATTGCCTTGTTACATTGTCTTTGTGAATAATATCTTGACCTACAGTGATGTGATCAAGGTGTATTAACGTTTGATACCACATCAGTGATTTAGATAAACAATGTAAGGAAATCTCACACAGAACCACTATGGAGGAGATGAGTTCCCACTTACTGAGGCGTGTTGAGATCGCTCTCCAGCAGTGCCTGTCTGACTGTAACCTTAAAGTGGATGACATCACCAGTGTAGAGGTTGTTGGAGGCTCCACTCGCATTCCTGCCATCAAGCATCTCATAGAAAAGGTGTTCAAGAAGGTTCCCTCCACCACCCTTAACCAGGATGAAGCTGTGGCCAGGGGTTGTGCTCTCCAGTGTGCTATGCTGTCTCCGGCCTTCAAGGTAACCACTGCTGTCACTCTCTTGTAGCTCAAGGATTGGTGTGACTTGTTAATACAGTTATCAGTATTGTTTTTGAGTTGTGCTGATGAAAGGTGGGTCAAGATTTTTACAGCAGTGACAAAGTTTTCTATCCCTATGCAGGTTCGGGAGTTTTCCATAACAGATGTGCAGCCGTACAGCATCCAGCTGGTGTGGCAAGATGAGTCAGGACAGGAGGCAGATATGGAAGTGTTTCCCAAGAACCATCAGGTGAATGGTCTTTTTGCAGCTGTTGTGTAGTGTGGTTCAGTCTGCTCTTGTTATTTATAGGTGTTCTCAGTAGAAGAGTTACCACTTGCTCAAGACTGCATGCATCATCCTTGCATCTTCCATTTTTACTATCAGCCTTTTTGCAGACAGTGGTGATTTTTTGGTTTTCCCATATCATTAATTTGTACAGGAATTACTGTGAAAGTTTTTTCTTTCAGCTTCTGCTAATGTAGTGTACCTAAAACCACAAGTTTTGTTTCAGGTACCATTCTCAAAGATGTTGACCTTCTTCAGGAGGGAGCCCTTCACCCTCCAGGCCCAGTACACCCACCCATCCACTTTCCCTGATCCCATCATTGGTCACTACACCATTGAGAATGTCAACCCGGGCCCTGAAGGAGAGTGCCAGAAGGTAAGGACGCTGCATTGCAACTATTATGTGCATTGCTTCATTCACCAATAGTGCAGTGCAGATAAATTAATGAAAAATAAGCTTTATTCATCTAAAAAGAATCTAAATCTTCACACAGGTTAAGGTGAAAGTACGAGTCAACCTTCATGGACTGTTTACCATTGCCTCAGCCTCCCTCACAGAGAAGAAGGAAACTGTGGAAGAGCCTTCAGACACCATGGAAACTGAAGAGAAGACAGACAAGGTAAGAGAGAGAGAGAGAGAATTGTCACCTCTGAACTATATTGAGGAAGGATATGAAGTACTGTCCTGTATTTGATGGCTTATATATAAGGTGCCCATTTAAAAAAAGTCAGAAAATGAGCCTGTCACATAAAGGTTCAGCTTTGAGGCGGTGGCAAGTGGTAAGTTTATGGCAACAGTGGCCCTTCAATTAAACCCAAAATATCTGTGCACATTAATGGCATATCTGTTTACACCTCATAGCAAGTTTGTTCTATGACAGGTTCTAGCAGATACATGTATTAAGGTTTTAAATGTAAAATATAGGACACAATGTAGGAGTACTGTATGGGGACTAGGGTGTTGACCTTTTGCAAAATTATGACTTTGTTTTATGTCTATCAAGGCTCCTGCCGCTGGTGGACCTAATGACTCCCAGGAGGCGCCATCTGAGAACCAGGCCCCGCCTGAGGAGGGTGGCCAACAAGAAGTAAGATTTGTACACTAAACAATACTGACAAACTGGAGATGATGGCAAACCTTGGAGAAATATTACTGCTTCATATCTAAAGCTGTTTATGCTTTTATTGAAATCTAATCAACAAATTTGTATTGATTTATAAATTACATACTTTTAAGGTCTAAATTATTAAGATGCTAGTTTAAGTTATGCTTTTATGGGAATTTAATTGGCTTGATTGGTAAGGGTATTAAGGTTAGTGCTACTTAACAATCAGATTATACTATGTAGCACATTTATATTACCTAACAGATAACAGAAAGCCTAGTAGTTTGCATTTGTATCAGTATTACAAAAGGGATGCTCATTGCCATTAGCTAAGTAAGTAATTGCTTGTTAACTAATTGTACACCCTCCTTTTCCCTTACCAATAGAAGATGGACACAGAAAAGCCTCCAGAAACACCACAGCCACCAAAGGTACAGCACCCTAGTCTGTTTCATGCTTTCCCACACCACTGCTACTTATGGCCTCTGACTGTTAATGATGTTCTCTTAGCCTGTACACTCAACCAGGAGCACCATCCTACCATGACCCTCTGTAGTGTGTGTTAGGGATACAATTACTGACTACCTATGACCATCACTGACTTTTTTTAAGCACTTCTAAACATGCTGACTTTACCAGAGGGTTACTGCATTCATGGCTCTCATTCCAACATTGATGGAAGAGACTACGATACTCCATACTTGATCCGTACCAACCTTATGATTATTGTTTTTTTTGTTATAGTTGTTTATTAAGTGTTACTGATATGCATATATCAATTCCTCTTTTAGCGTTTAGCATACCTCACCATGCTGTTGATTCATGCTCAGAATGAAGGTGGAGAGAAGAAAGGAAAGAAGTGCCTCAAGACAGTGGAGCTGCCAGTGAAGGAAGTGGTGAAGGCTCATACTGCCAATGACCTTAACATTCTGGTGGAGCGGGAAGCCCAGATGGTGCAGGCTGACAAACTAGAAAATGAGAGGATTAATGCTAAGGTTAGCTAGCCATATACACGTATTTGATTTCTGAAACTTTTGGAACAAACACAATGTTCTCTGTGATACAAATATTGGCACTTATCAAAAAAGAATCTTTGATGGAAAGTGCATATTCAGTCTGTTGTAAATCTACTGAAATAGAATAATTACTCTTTTTTTACAGAATGCGGTAGAAGAATATGTATATGACATACGAGGAAAGATCCATGATGAACTAGAAAAATTTATTTGTGATGCTGACAGAGATAAGTTGAGTATCCAGCTTGAGGACACTGAAAATTGGCTGTATGAAGAGGGTGAGGACTGTAAGAAACAAGTGTACCTGGACAAGCTTGTAGAGCTGAAGGTTGGTGCAGATTTTGTCACTTCATCACCGTATACTTTACTTTTATATGAATAAAGGAATGACATGATTGGAAGTATGATAGTGAACTTGAAATTCTATCTGTGTGTTGAAGTTGCATTAGGGTACATGAACATTTCTCCTGCTGATTGCTTCGTGTCCATAACCTCAGGCAACACTTAAGAATTTGAATGAATATGCTCATCTTTGAAGTTGTAATTATATGATGGTAATTAGTGTGACATTCCAACAGAAACAAGGAGAGCCTATCAAGACCAGGAAACGAGAACGTGATGACCTTCCCAGAGCATTTGAGATTCTGTCAGGCTCTGTTCAGTTGATACGTAAGGCTGTTGACCTCTTCAAGCAGGGAGATGAAAAGTACAACCATCTGGAGGCTGCACAGGTGGAGAAGGTAATTCAATATACAAGTATATTGATGAATATTTTATGAATCATACAAATTCAAGATACTCCCAATGATAGATTGGTGGTTATATGTAATGGAGTCACAAGTCACTTTTTACTGAACATTCATTGCCGTGAAGGTAACAGATGACCTTGCATTTCTCTTGACCAATCCATTACTTAAGGTTAAAGAGCTCTGATTTCTACTTGAAGCTTAGTCATACTTTGTTTAACAGTAATGGCTGTAGTGATAAGAGTTAAGGTGTGCTGTTTGTGGCTGACACAAGTCATTGTGGTCCTTTTTTCCCTTATACATCAGGATGGAAAATGCGTTGGAATAATACAAGCATGAGCAATAATTTAGTGTGCAGGCAATCCCATTCTTGATTAACATAAATTACTGAGTACCAGTTGTTGAGATGCATAACATTAATTTTCAGGTTGAAAAAGCCATTGAAGAGAAACAAGACTGGGTAGACAAGCACCTTGGCCTCGTGAGCTCCACTGCCCTTCATGCTGACTTGCCTGTCACTGCATCACAGGTCCTGTCAGAGAAGAGCACCTTTGAGGCTCTAGTCAATCCTATAATGAATAAACCCAAACCTAAGCCCAAGGTAAGTTATATGCCACTTCTGCATTATAATGTAACATGTGGAATACTGACTTCACAGATATTATGTGGATATGTGGAGTTGTGGGGATCAGAGTAGGCAAAACACACATTAAGGAGACTCCATACACATTTTAGGTTGAGGAGCCTCCACCTGCAGACAAGGAGGGAGATACGAAGGCTGATGGAGAGCAGTCTAACGGTCCCAAGGTAGATGAAGAGCAGCAGCAACAACAGCAACCACAGCAGAACCCGGATAATCCACCGGAACCCATGGATGTGGACTAAACCTTCTCCAGCCTAGCAATCTCACCTCTTGTCAGAACAGCTTCATCACCAATCCTTAATAAACTTGGTAGCCCTTGAAG
Organism: Callinectes sapidus; assembly: GCA_020233015.1. Taxonomy (NCBI): domain Eukaryota; kingdom Metazoa; phylum Arthropoda; class Malacostraca; order Decapoda; family Portunidae; genus Callinectes; species Callinectes sapidus. Next base: position 1,709,502 of record CM035186.1, on the reverse strand, counting down.
GATGTGAATTTTTTTTTCATTTGAATGACATACATCTCAGTCATAGTGCCTGAGAGGCAAAATGAACCGTACAGTGCTTGGCTGCACTCTAGGACAAGGCACTTCTGATACTCAAATACTTTGGAAAGGAAACCCATCTTGAGGTCCACCAAATCCAGTAGGGTCGGTGAGTTTTATGTTTTGTCCATGTCGTCAGGTAACGGGTGTTTTTATTTATTTATTTATTTTTTATACTGAGAGTTTCATGTTTCCAGAAGCTTGTGACCAGATAGTACAGCACAGGGTAATCATATCACTGACTATGATGTGATAGTGTGTTGAGGAGCAGGTGATGTACTGTGCCCCTTCTAATGAATTATTAATTAAATAGTATTTAGTTTTGAGTCTAGATGGAGCACTTTACTGTTAAAACTGATTGCAAAGCAGTTCTTTACAGCATAGGAAGCATTAATATTTACTGTAAATAACCAGACCTTCTGCTGAGTAGATCTCAACTTCATATTGAAGTTTTTGAGTTGTACAACAATTTTTTATGATTTATTATTAGCTTCAAGCTTTAGTTTGATGATATTGGGTGAGGTGTGGAGCCAGATTGTCTTTTATTACCAACATTGAACGGTGGAAACTTTATTAGTATGAGTTACATGAATAATTACAGGACCGTGATAAAAAATGTCTTTAGTTTGTTGAGGCAATTTGCTGTGCTATTGGTGTGGCCTAGCTAGCTTGTTTGTGGCTGTGCCTCTTGCACTACAACTGCAATCATTCCACTGTATCTGCTTCTGTTGTTTGCTGAATGTCTGAGTATTAAGAATTTAAGTTTGCAAAGTGTGTTCTTTCCCTGACCACTAAGTTGTGACAAAAACCAGGAACTTGACTTCCCATAATATCATAGATGAGTATTAATTATTGGGTGAAATTTGACTCTGAACAAATGAACAGGAATTTGACATGAACATGCACTTACAATATGTGGAATATAGTTAGAACATTATTAGTAGCTAGAACCTGCTTTTATGCTCATACAGTTAGGACACTTTTTTTCTACATTTCTTTTATCTTTCTTTCATTTGTATAAACTATGACAAATACGACTTTACACATAGTACTTAAAGTGAGTGACGAGTTGCCAGTCAATGAAGTGATGAGTCCCATGTGGATCCAGTGTGCCTCATGCACTTCATTGAAACCTGTGATGAAATAAAGCCTATAATGAAGACTAACCTCTAGAGATTCAACCTTTTCTATAAGACTTGTTCAACGTGGAAGTAATATGAAGTGTATTGGAGGACAGTAAATTTGAATTGAACATCTCTGCCAAATCTAGTGTAATACACATGTAGAAAGGAGTGGATTGTGCAGTAATATCGTAAGTCATTATTACTAGGTGACGAGTAATAAAGATACATGTGTGCCTGTGTGTGCAGACTCAAATTTTACATACATTATAATCTTTCATCCCAAAGTTCTCTGCTTGCAAACTTCTGGCTTAGAAATTGTACAAATCGGTCTTACTACAACATAAAGAGGAGCTACGTATTCATGTTTGTGTGGATTTAGTATTGTAATGGTAAAAATACAAAAATTTTCAGGACAAGTAATTATTTAGCCCAGTATACATATACAAGAATTTGATATTTTAAACAATTTTACATAAAAATATTTTCTACACATTGGCTGTGCTTTGTTTCATTGTGGCAGATATCAACGTGCAAATTGTGTGTTGCTGGAGCTGCTCTCCAGATGGACGTTCGTCACCTTCCAAATTCCTTCCCTTGTGCGGTATAGTTACTTTTTCCTGTATTTTTTTTTATTGTTCTTTAAGGAAAATGGATAAATTGGTTTTAAAAGTAACACTTGAACACCCATGATAGGAATAAGGGATGTAATGGTTTATACATATTCAGTGCAGTTTAATTTTGGCGCCTGAATTGGTGCGCCGTGACAACTTTTCCAATTTCACCTTAAGATGGCTGGCAATATACTTCATGTCTTTATAACTAATTATACATTACTATGGTAAAACATGATAGTCGCTACATGTTACTGGGTAGGGAAGAATATCTGGGTTAGATGTAGAGAACGTGTGAGTCTTTGGCGAGTGATGATGTGATAAGTGAGCACAGGTGTCTTGCACTCTCGTCTCTCCTCACGCCAGTCAACTGTTAAGTAGTGAGTGGGCTTTGGTGGTTGTTCTCTGCCTCATCACATCAAAACTTCGTGAATACCATCTCGAAGTCTGAATCTGTATCAGGAATTCTCCCCAAGAGACGTCAGAGATGAGTAGTCAACATCTAATGTGTGTCTCCAAGGACAAGGTAAGCTATTTGCTGCCTTGTTTATTTCTTAATTATTATGTTCTCTTTACTGTTTGACCTCTAAAATCTCCCTAAAATTTGAGACTAAAGTTGTTATTATTCATTCATAAACTACCCTTCCATCCATTAGCAGGACACAATGATAGTTTTTTTTTTTTTTTTTTTGTGTGTGTGTGTGTGTGTGTTTATCTAGTTGTGTTATACAGGGTGGTGGGGCTCATAGTGTCCTGTCTCCATATTTCAATTTATCCATCATTTCCTTAAATGTGTGTGTGTGTGTGTGTGTGTGTGTGTGTGTGTGTGTTGCTTTGTGACGCTACACATTAACTGCAAATTACATGACCATAACAATATTGCGGAGGATTTGATTATATTTTTTAATAGTGGTGCTTTGTAAACTGGGCGAACGAACACACAGACTCTCAGTCAGGGACAGGCCATAGTCCTGTCCCTGACTGTTCTCTCTGCTGCTCCACTGCTCCCAGTTCAAAGAACAACACGGGAAAAATGTCTCGACTAATGTAAATGCCAAATGAAAAGCAATCACAAATGGTACAACGCCTTTTCTGGAATATTGTGCATTAATGGTATGGTGAAATGAGGATGTCCAAGGTTGCCATGTTTGTCCTTTTAAACCGTACGCCTTCCGCAAAGTGCCACTTAAAACGTCTTTTAATGTTACCCCATGTCTCTCATTCACTGCCACCCGCGTCACTTGTCGCGGCTAGGCAAACTGTTTTTCATCCAATTTGTTCTTCACTGTCAGTTTACATTAGGTAAAAATGTGTCTCTAAGGCAGATTTGTGTATCAGGTAAATATATATGTATTTCTTCCATATTGTTTGGTTACGTTCATGTTTTGTTTATTGATCTTTTGATATGTATCGACCTTCTTGACGGATGGCAGTGAATTTATTGTATAGTAAGTCTGGTGGTATTACAATTTTTACTTGTTTTTACGTTAGTTCGATAAATTCCTTTGTTGACAAGCTGATGGATGGGAGAGCATGTTTGATGTAGCGTGGCGGTGCTGGTCCAGCGGGCAGCGTGTCTGGCTGTCTGTTGCTGCTTTCATGCACTCATGCGCGTCACAAAGTACATACATCACATATTATACTGCGAGGATATTTACCTTGTGCTACGTTGCGTTCAGTTACCAGACGATGGTGTGTTGTGTTTCATAACCTACAACAGAGAGAACCGTGTTAGTTGCAAGTTGTAATTGTAGGCATTGTAGGTGCTACCCAGGCATGACCAACATTTAAATGTATGCCACTTCAGTTAGTCACACTGCTTGACTGAGTGGGATGGCATTCTCCTCGGGTGTGAACGCACTGAACCTTTCACTTTCCATTCTGGAGAGGATGTGAGAGGCAGCGTTTTGTGTTTGTGCACCACACGAGGCGCGCGGTCACCACCATTCCAACACACCAACACGCCTTCCCTCGCCCACCAAGGTTGTCACAGGTGCCGCTGGTGTCGCTCTGAGTTTACAATACCGAGCTTCAGGATCCGGGTAAGATCAGCAGCTGTTTCCTTGATGGACAGAAGGAGCCCCTATGCGTGGGCTAGAGGTAACACACACACACACACACACACACACGGAGCTGAAGGCAAATCTCATTCCGTCCTCCTCTGTTGTTGTATCATATTATTATGTAACGTTTTTGCTTCTTCTCCAGCTTTCCCGTTATTTGTTTTGACGTCATTATTAGACATCGATTCCCTTTGTGTAGATCATGATATGTATTCAACAGGAACAAAATTACATGCGTAATGTTCTGGGACCATACAATATTCAGAAACACTTGCATCCACATTCATAAGACTAGTTGAAGGTTTGCAACTGAAGGCTCTAGTGACAGATTGACAAAATGAGTACATTACTGATAGGAGAAACATCTTTTAAGAATCCGCCTTTGAAAACAGTCGTAATGAGAGAGCAAGAATTTCAAAATAGGGACTCTCTTGGCCTATCTGAGAATAATACCGGAAAAGAATGATAAGCTTGAGTGTCAGGATACTGGAGAACATAGAAACTAGTGAAACGAATTACCAAGAATGAATATGTGAAAAATAAATAATCAGACAGAACTCAGGAAATAAAGAATACACTAATACGTATAATTCATCTCGATCAAGGCGCTCAAGGAGTATTGTCATAAAATGTATCTTCACAGTGGGAATGCCTCCGCCGCCACCACCACCACCAACACCTTCATCACTGTGGTTGCTATAAGAATCACTGCGTCATTCCCTGGATTTTTTTTCCCCTTGACTCGCATTAGTATGATTGCAGACTCCATTGTTGCCTCATGGCCGCGACTGTTGTTTCCGTTCATTTGCTCAGACCTGTCGCTACACATGCCAGACTCCACACCGATTATTATTTTTTACATAATCCTTAACTTTTTATTTATTTAAGTTTGAAGAGACCTATCATTCCACATTCAGATTCCACGGCCATTTATTCATCCCATCTTTATATTGATCTAGCTATCTATAATTCGATTATCTGTTTTATATCTGCGTAGTATGGATGCTGCACTTCCGCGCCACAATTCATTATTGTGACGGCGGGGTAGGCACGCGTTCCCTATAGCAGAAGCAGCAGCAATAGTCGCCTTCCTCCTTTCCCCGCCTCCTCCACCACATGTTCTCTCTAAGGCCAGGCTGCGGGTGGCGGCGTCCATGCCTTGTACAGTGCACCTACGGGAGGACGAACACAGTTACACGTCCCTCGTAGCGGCTGCTCTGTGAATGCGCGCGCATCTTGTCAGCAGTGTTCCCTCAGTCTATTGTTGTGAGCAGTGAGCTTCCAGCCCGCCAGGTTATCACTAGGGACGCACAGGTGATGCAGGAATCTCTGGAACGAGTTGGGCAGGTATGCAGGAGTGATGACGGGTCGGAGGCTGAGTGGAAGTTGTTTTGTTGTAGTGGTAGTGGTCTCCCTGGGGGGCGTGCCAGTCCTGCCACTTCCCCACCAGTCTTCCTGCCTGTTGGTCTCCTCTCCATGTGCATGTGTTGCCATGCTGGCTGGCGAGACCTGACCAGTGACCCGTGCTCGCTTCCAGGGGTCAGCGAGAGAAGTAACAATTCCGAGTCAGGTGGCATTTAGTTGTGAATCTCGTGTTTCTTCCTGCAAGCCACGCCCATTCCACTTCGCCAATCGTGTTCGTCTGTACATCACGTCTGAACCAGGGATGCTGGCATTCTGAAGGAGGGGACACAGGGTTTGACCAAGTGCTGGGGTGTAGTGGCAGAAGATACGAGGCATCGAGAACAGTGACTCCTTACCATACTGGATAATTAAACCGTAATTGTGTTCCTTTGTCGTATGATATAATACCAAATACTGGAAACAATAATATGACATTCGGTGACGGACCCGACCCTTACTGATGAAGAAGGCAGGAGGAACGGGACTGGATGAGCAAAGACAGGATAAGAAAACCTGTTCAAACACCGTGCATGGGAGGACAGGCAGGCAGGCAGTGAGCTTGACCTGAAGGGAGGTGATGCTGGCAGTGGCCCAAGGAAGATATGTACAGTTCCAGCTAACCCATGCACGGAGATAGTGGCTGCCCGACCCCTGTAGAGCGTGTAGCGTTAGTAGTGCGGATACCATTGGCGTGTGTATGATATTGTTTTGAATCCCACCATCAGTGTCTGGTGTAGCGCGGTCTCCGAGAACCAAGTTTTTTATTTCATTATTTACCTGTAATTATCACACGTGTAATAATATTGGTGTTGGTTCTCGTGTGAAACAGTCGTTCTGAAATGTAACGCAATTTTTTTGGTGTATCTGTGCTTATCTCTCACCCAGTTACGCTTGTATCAAAGTGCATGTGCCTCTGAGTGAATTATTATTATTATTATTATTATTATTATTATTATTATTATTATTATTATTATTATTATCATCATCATTATCATTATCATCATCATTATTATTATTATTATTATTATTATTATTATTATTATTATTATTATCATGAGGTAGATGAATTTCAGGTTAAAGATTCAGGAACAATAGTTGAGTGCATGCGTGCATTGTTTCACTGACGTTTCATTTTGTTGCAGAGAGAGGAAGAGTGAGACAGACAGAGAGAGAGAGAGAGAGAGAGAGAGAGAGAGAGAGAGAGAGAGAGAGAGAGAGAGAGAGAGAGAGAGAGAGAGAGCGCTGTGAGTGAGTGAATTGTTGCCCCGCCCCATCCCGGCCCGTCCCGCGAGACACCATGGTGGACCTCCACGACCACGTCCCGGATCATTACGACGCGGCGCACCATGAAGGTAAGAGAGAGAGAGAGAGAGAGAGAGAGAGAGAGAGAGAGAGAGAGAGAGAGAGAGAGAGAGAGAGAGAGAGAGAGAGAGAGTATGAGTTTCACCAGATAAAATTTCCCTCTCTCACTACATTCCTGCATAATTTTCCCACCTGACAATAGGGAGGAGGATGGAGGGAGGAAGCACCGCCGACATACATATAAAGAAGTAGACAAGTGGATTAATTAATTTCTATGTGTGCTTTGAGTCCCGCATTAACAGAGATTCTCAAACATTTCATTTTCCTTTGACGAATTTCTAGTCTTGGAATCCATGTCAACCTCCCGAAATTGGCCTTATACATTAGCCATTATCTCATCAGCAGCTTCATATTTACTGCTGATGAGTGGCTAGAATACAACACCAATTTCGTTAGGTTAAGATGGATTTTAAGACTATAAATTAGTTTAAGAAAAGGTTACGTACTTAAGAATCTTTGTTAAAATGGGCCCGGGTTTTCCTCGCTCACAGCCATAGATAGACGCACTCGCAATGGAATAGAGGTGTGGGTGGCTGAATGGAATAGAGTCAGTAATCAGGTAGTCAGAGGCAAAATCAATACGAAACTTTTAAAATAACACGAGAAAACAAGACTAGACAGGGATGAGTGAGGAGATGATGGGGGGAAATAGGTAAGCATGTTTTATAAAGGGGATGGTACCTTGTGGGCTCCTTTGTTTTGTGTTTTGATCGTCTTGACGCTTGTACGGAAGACATTGAGAAACAGGAGTAGGAAGAGAAAGAGGTGGTGGTGGTGGTGGTGGTAGTGGTGGCGGCGGCCTGCATGGACACTAGGAAAATAGCTTCCCATCTGACGGGCTGGAAAATCACATCCCTGAATTGTCTGGGGAAATACCTCCTCCTCCTCCTCTTCCTCCTCCTCCTCCTCCTCCTCCTCCCCTCCCCCCTTTTCCTAATGCACCTACCTTCGTACACAGCCACCTCCTCCAATTTTACCCCCCGTTGAACCTCAGTCTCCCTCACCACCTCTTGCGACACTTTATTTCTCTCTCGTCTCTCCTCTCTCTCTCTCTCTCTCTCTCTCTCTCTCTCTCTCTCTCTCTCTCTCTCTCTCTCTCTCTCTCTCTCTCTCTCTCTCTCACACACACACACACACACACACACACACACCCAGCCTTCCCGTCACGATCTTTCAAGGCCG